>CAXKVI010000004.1:36048864-36194281 GCA_964058755.1 Campiglossa producta | reverse complement strand
CGACTAGCAGCATTTCTGCTATACCCGCCACACAAATTCCAGACTGTTGCTCGTGCCTTATGGCGTCAACATCACGCGCAGCAGCTCAACACTCTTGCTGCCACCGGAGCAGTTTAGCCATGAGCAACTCCGAGCATCAGTCTCTGTCTGTTTCTTTGTTACACCCCCCCTCCCGTTTACACGTGAGTCAGGATCAACATCTTCTTGCACCTGTCTCGACGTGTACTGTTTGTCGGCAAAGATTATACACGCTCGCGTCATCGGTCAAATGCAATAACTGCTTAGGCCAATGCCACGTACATCTATGCTCTGGGCTCGCTAACAGGAATCTTTGGACGGATGCGTTCATCGCACCATGCTGTAACACGCCTCAGCCTACGACGCCAGCCAACCCGGTTACACCAGGTCCACAGCTAACTAGGCTGAGGCACAGCCTTGGTCTTCGCCTACCAACACCTGGGCGAACGCATCCGTCTCTCACGCCTTTGGTTAACTCGACATCGACCCCACCGGCGCACTTCCAAATCTTACAGCACAACTGCAACGGATTAACTGGTAAGATCGCAGAGATAACCAATTTGATGACGCAATATGACATAAAACTTGCCGCAATCCAAGAAACCAAGCTCAGTCCAAGGTCGGACCCCATTACCTATGGCGGATATAACATTCACCGGAAAGACCGTCATAGAGCAACAGGAGGTCTGGGAGGTGGTCTAGCGTTCATAACGCACAACTCTGTACAGTATCATCTATTTGATACCGACATCGAAGGAACGGATGATATCTTAGAAAGCCAAGGTATTACCATCCGTACAGGAGATGTCGATCTGCAAATCATTAACATCTACATACCCCCTGTCTCAAGTTGCCCCACCGGTTATCACCCCGACATTAGCTTGCTATTACGAGGAGATAACCGCGTGATCCTGGGCGACTTCAATGCGCACCACGACATGTGGCACTCAAACTTGCCAGCAGACAGTAGGGGGCATGTACTCGCAGAACAAATAGATGATACGGCTTTCTGTACATTGAACGGAGACGCCCCAACGAGAGTATCGGGTAACTGCTATAGTTCGCCAGATATTTCTATCGTAAGTGCAGGACTATTGAACAACACCAATTGGCGACCCATACTCACGTTGGCGTCTGACCATCTCCCAATAGTCATTACCATCGAACGACCGACGGACTTTATAACACCTGAGCATGGTACATACATCAACTTTACCAAGGCGGACTGGGACAGTTTTCAGACATATACGGACGAATCCTTGGCTGCTCTATCCATTCCTACGGACGTACGCAAAGGCGAACGAGACTTCCGCAACATCATTGACTTGGCCTCTAGACGCTTCATTCCTGCGGGTCGAATATCCCGAACAAGACCAAATTTCCCCGCGGAGGCAGCGGCCATGGCTAGAGAAAGAGATGAAGTGCGAAGTCTCAATCCCGCAGACCCCCGTATAAGGGATCTCAACGCGGAAATTCGTAGGTTAGGTCTGGATATAGTGTAAGGTTAAACTCCTACTTATCCAGACTTAATGATACAATCTTAAATACATGCCCTGCATGTGGTAGGACCCCCCATGATACTCTACATCTCTTCAATTGTTCATCTGAACCTACTCTTCTAACCCCTCTGTGCCTCTGGACAAACCCTGTTGAAACTGCACGTTTCCTTGGACTCCCCTTAGAAGAGCTTGATGAAGATCTTCGGAATGATCATACACTCCAGACAGGGCAATGCATTGTTAACAACAACAACAACAACAGCAACAACAACAACAAGGATGTTAAAAAAAAAAAAATTAATTCAACGGTAACAGCTAACTTCCTAAAATTTGCACTTCATCATACTCAAAATTTATGACCTATAAAACTGCATACTCAAATTATAGAAAAAACAAAATTAATTTTTTTTTTTACTAATAGTCCAGAATTTGTTCTAATATTTTTTTCCAAATGATAATTTTTTTTGGTTTCATATTATTCTAACCTTCACTTTGAAACAGGTTTTTTAAAATAAACTTTGCTAACTGAAGCAGGATAATATCGTTTTTTCAAAATTTTCCATTTTCCCGCACTTTGCTCCAAAAAACAAAATGTAAACAAACCGAAATTCAAAAATCGAGCTCAGCTATGCTCTTGCAAATCTCAAAATGTTTCATTAAAAAAAAATTATCAAAATCGGATGAAAAATGAAGGCTGTAGAGGATTATGAACAGTAAACTTCAATTATTTCCCACTGCGCGGCGTACCCCTTGTCACATAACGTGATAAATCAACTGTGGCCAGTGATGAAACTATTTTCCATCCCTTTAGAAGTTGATCAATAAGTCCAATAAGACCTTGCTTATGCAGACGATTTAGCTATTGCATATAGTGTGACTTGATGCAAGTTACACGCGAAAAGTTTTCTCATGGTCCTCTCGGTGCGGACTTAGTATCAACCATAGTGTACCAATACAAGTGTAAACTCTTCTGCATAGACGTCATAATTCCAAAATGAGTTTAACACCTGTTCATCAGAGTTGCATTTTTGGAAAAAGAGCATCATTTTGCGCCGAGTTGCATTCGTTTTGGTATAAAAAATTAGTAGTAAATGAAAATGCAATTGTTCTTTAAACTTAAAAAAATGAAAAATATTGATGGCAAAGTCCTCAGAAAAACAATTAATAAAGTTTACCTTTAATTTATAAAGTTTATTCTACATGTTGAATTTTTGCTACTTTTTCTTAAATCTGAAAAGAGAAAATATATAAATAAATCAATTAAAAATTCAATCGATTAAAAAAATTGTGGCACGTCGCCGCCTGAAGAAAACGTTGAAAACCGTTTTAAAAATATACTCAACATTTTGTGTATGCGTATTTGCACAAGAGAGGGTTGCATAAAAAAGTAGTTCGCTAAAACATGTAAATTTGATTTTTTTAATATCATAAATAACAGCGAATCATATAAAATTATTAGCTAGAATAACTCTTTCGAGTCTGCTCACTATTTCCTATTAAACAAATAACAAACAACTGCTAATAAGTTAGCTAAAATTACGGAAGATAGCTCAAACGACGGGCTTTGGCCAGAGGATCACGAATCCGGAAGCGCTTTTTTAATTTTTTGTGTCTGTGGAAAGTTATGGTCAAAAAACTGAAAATTGACCCGAGTCCGCTACCAAAACGGGGGCGGGTTCTCTTCAGAGAAGCAAAAATATTAAAAAGCGCTTCCGGATTCGTGATCCTGAGGCCAAACCCCGTATTTTGAGCTATCTTCCTTAATTCTAGCTAATTTATTAGGAGTTGACCCCTAAAGGAAACAAATACCAAATATTAGGGTTTGAAGCCTTCTTTGTGCAGGTGTACTGTACATACATGTTTCCAAATATAAAAAGGTAACCAGATTTTTCCAGTGTGACTTTCACAATTTCCGTAAAAGTGTAAAGGTCCAAATTAAAACTGTTGGCATCTCCCATTAACTCTAGCCGCCAGTTCAATAATCTGTCAAAAAAAGTGTTGGTTAGTGCTAACGGGATATTGAAACAAAAAACGTTTGTTTTCATTTTCTGTCTAATTTCTCATTTCGAAGATACTTACCTCTTTTCTGTAAAATAAATAAAATTTACTAGTTTAAATTTTTTTTTTTTGTGTTTTTTTTTTCTTTGATATAAAGTATAATAAAAGTGTAAACTGAAAGATTCGCTTAAAAGTTGGCCTAGAAACTGGAGTGAAAAAGTTGTGCAACACAGCAACCCTTTTGTGCAAACAAGAACCCTGTTTCATTGATATTCGGTGCTGCAGAAAACCCAAGCGCAACGAAAACAACAATAGCAACCCAGATTTTTGACATGGATGTTTGTTTTGACATTTGTGATTTGACGTGGAAGTGTGTTTTGACATTTCTGTCAAAGCTACAGTTCACACTTGTATTGATACACTATGGTACCAACCCGGGAAAAGTGGAACTTGTCCTTTTTACCTACCAGTACAAAATACCACCGCTAAGCCTACCAGAACTAAATGGCGTGCGACTGAGCTTGGCTGATAAAGCCAAATTCCTAGGCACAGTTCTGGACAGGAAACTACTCTAGGGGTGGGGTGTAAGATGTAAGATGTAAAAGGTGGGGTGGGGTGTAAGGTGTAAGAGGTAGGGGTAGAGTGTAAGATGCAAGATAAATTAGTTGGGGGGTGGGATGTAGGATGTAAGATGGAATGTAAGAGGTAGGGGTGGGGTGTAAGATGTAAGAGCTAGGGGGTGGAATGTAAGATGTAAGAGGTAGGGGTGACGTGTAAGATGTAAGATGTAAGAGGTGGGGGTTGGGTGTAAGATGTAAGAGATAGGCGGTGGGGTGTAAGATGTAAGAGGTAGGGGGTGGGGTGTAAGATGTAACATGTACGTGGTAGATGGTGGGGTGTAAGATGTAAGAAGTAGAGGGTAAGGGATGTCCGGCACCCTGGGGATTGTTGCCACCTTTCTATGGCTTGACGGAGTGTGTACTCCTTCAGCATTAGATTGCATGTGGCAAACGGCATACCTAAGTGCTCTTTATCCCGAAGAACCTGCTTGGTCGTACCCTGCCTGGCAAGTTCGTCTCCCTCAATGTCCCTGTGTCCCGGGACCCATGTGAGGTTCACGCGGTTCTGTTGGGCCATCTCTTGAAGAGATCGACGACAGCTGAGCGTCAGTTCACAGTTGAACGAATAAGAGCCAAGAGTTTTGATGGCCGCCTGGCTGTCGCTGAAAATAACGATGTCCTCGCCGATAGCGCGTTTACTTATCCAAATCGCGGCATCGAAGATTGCTGAGACTTCAGCCTGGAAGACGCTGCAATGCTCAGGTAGTCTGAAGGAGAGCTCAAGTTCCAGATCACTTGAATAAACCCCTCCTCCAACTCTGCCGTCTAGCTTCGAGCCGTCAGTATAAACAGAAATGCCGCCATTAGTAGCGGGGCAGCGACCCATCCTCTCCCATTCCTCTCTGCTGGGAATGTTCGTTTTGAAGCAGCTGTCTCCGACTGTTGTGGCCGCACATCGATCTGTGCTCAGAGGAAGAAAAGTGTAAGATCTCAGAATACTGGAGTGTCCAGTTGTGCTTGCGCCCCAGCCAGACGTTTCCCTTAGGTGCAGAGCCGCTGCTGCCCGGTACGCTTCCAGATCGAGTGTCAAAATGCCTAGAATGGCCTGGAGAGCTTCGTTGGGCGTTGTTCTTAGCGCGCCGCTAATACAGATCATGCCAGATCTGTGGACTTTACCTAAGAGATTCAGGTTTGTGGCCTTGCTCAGTGCAGGCCACCTCAGCTCGACACCATATAGCGTGATAGGTCGGATAATTGCAGTGTAGATCCATCTGCATATTTTGGGGCTGAGACCCCACTTTTTGCCAATGGCTCTTTTGCGCTGAAGAATATTCTCCTTCCAGTTTAACTTCCTGTCCAGAACTGTGCCCAAGAATTTGGCTTTATCAGCCAAGTTCAGGCTCACGCAATTAAGTTCCGGTAGGTCCAGCGGTGGTATTTTGTAACGGCTGGTGTAGAGAGCGAGTTCCATTTTTCTCGGGTTGATACTAAGTCCGCCACGAGGGGACCACGACGAAACTTCACGCAGTGCTACTTGCATCAAATCACACAGAGATTGTGTCAATTTGGCTCTGAATGCAATGACTAAATCGTCTGAATATGCCACTATCTTCCCGCCCCCAGCATGTGTCGCGTAGTAACGAGTTGACAGTGAGGTTCCATAGGAGCGGGGAGAGAACACCACCCTGAGGCGTTCCCCTTGTGACATAGCGTGATAAATCAACCGTACCAAGTGATGAAGATATTTTCCTCCCCCGTAGTAGTTGATCGATTAGTCCAGTTAGAGGTCTATCTACGCCCAGATTAGTTAGAGCGGAGTTGATAGCCTCCGGGCTTATATTGTTGAAAGCCCCCTCAATGTCTAGGAGGGCCACGAGACAGTAGTCCTTTTCACACAGCGATTTCTCAATGACAGACACTAGGCTGTGCAGAGCGGTTTCTGTTGATTTACCCTTGGTGTATGCATGCTGATAGCTAGAGATAAGGTTGCTATCAATAGTCGTTAAGAGGTAGTCACTTAATATCCTCTCAAAGGTTTTTAGTACAAAGGACGAGAGACTGATCGGTCTGTAGTCTTTTGGCTCGTAGTGGGATGCCTTCCCCGCCTTAGGGATAAACACTACCGTGGCGCTTCTCCAGGAGCCCGGAATGTGGTTGAGAGCCAGGCAGGCTGTGAAGAGAAATACCAGCCATCTAGCTGATGTCTCCAACGTGTTTATAAGATGCGCGGGGATAATCCCGTCCGGCCCGGCAGCCTTATACGGTTCAAAGCTCTTAACTGCCCACCTTACTCTTTCCTCAGTGATGGGTATATTTACTGCCAGGTTTGTTGCAGGTGCTAGTGGTGCATCATGCAGATTCCCCGGAAAATGTGTATTCAAGAGCAGCTCAAGGGTTTCCTCTTCCGTGCTGGTCCAGGATCCGTCAGGCTTTCGCAAATAGCTGATGGTTGTTTGACTTTTCGAGAGGACTCGTCTAAGTCTCGCTGTGTCGTCGACCTTTTCGACGCCAGTGCAGAGGTTCTCTTCGCCTGTCTCAGAGCTTTTTTGTAGGCCCTTAGTTTAGCTTTATATTCGTGCCAATGAGGCTCAGAGCCGAAGCTCTTGGCCTTGTTAAATTGTTTCCGGCATGATATTCGGAGCGAGTCCAAATCGTAGGACCACCAATGTGGCCTGTGTTTACCGCGTGGTTTTGGCACTGGACAAGCCTGTCCTAGAGCATTTGAGAGCGCCGATGTAAATGTAGTAACAAGATCCTCCAGCTCCTCTACTGATGAGGGGGCTTGTGAGGGCAGTACTGGGAGGTCTCTGTCTAATATTTCATTGTGTAACTGCCAATCAGTGTTACGTGGATTGCGCTTCATGATTGGTTGTTCTACAATAAAGTCTAAAACCATTTCTATGTAACGGTGGTCGGAGAAAGAATGTTCTTCCAGAACCCGCCATTTTCTGACCCACTCATAAGCGCCTTCACTACAGAGAGTGAGGTCTATGACCTCCCTGCGGGTCTTAGTGATAAAAGTAGGCTCATTACCCACGTTGCAAATCACCAGGTTGGTTGTTAAGAGGTAATCAAACAGAGACTCGCCCCTGGCATTGATGTCGGAGCTCCCCCATTGGACATGGTGAGCATTAGCGTCCGCTCCAATAATAAGATTACCCGTGCAGAAATTTGACACCAGGTCTTTCACCTCCATTTGTGGTGGGGGTTCTTCGGCGTCGTAGGGCATATAGACCGACGCCACCGTCAGGCGGGTGCTGTCGACCGTTAGACTGATAGCGGTAATATCACCATTGGTGTAGTTAGGTAGGAGAAAGGAGTTCAACTCAGACTTGACCAAAATACACGTTCTGACTTTGCTCTCCTCGCTGGCTCGAATGAGCTTGAAGCCCTTAGTCCCCAATCCGCAGATTCTCGAGCTATTGACCCAGGGTTCTTGGATGAGGACCACATCCACGTCGCCTTTAGAAAGACGACTACTTAAAGCAGCCGAAGCTACTTTAGATTTGTGCAGATTAATCTGAAGCACCACCAACATGAGAGCGCACAGACTTCCCTGCCGTCCCCATATCGTCGAGGTTTGCCCCATCCCGGAGGTTGCCTATCAACGACGAGTTGTTCCGATTAACTGCCCGATATGGCGTTGCAGGAGTCTTGCTGTCTGTAGCGTTAGATGTTAATCGCTCAGCGTTGGCTGCTACCACCGTGACGTCGAGGGCTTCCTCGTCCTGTAGGCTGTCCTCCATCTCCGAGTTGTTCACAGCACTATCGCCAAGGGACGTGGCGGATAACATGCTTTCCGCATCGGAATCCTCCGCTTCCTCTTCTGGTAATTCGTTTTCCGGTTCCCCCGGAGCAGCCGAGAAGGCAGCGCGATGAGCATCACCACGATATACGTGGATAACGATCTGGCCTACGCTGTAGTGTACTAGGCCATTGCACCTTTTGAGGGGCTCGATTGACTCTTTATTCATGGTGAACACCACCTGTCTGTCGGGCCCTACCGCATCCCCGACCAGATTGACACTCCAGTCATGCGTTGGCAGGGACGGATTCATTAGCCGTAGCATCCCGAGAATTCTCTCGGGTTCGTCAGGGATGGCCGGAATCCACGCCCTTGCCCTTGGACGAGCTGGAATGTCCTTCCAGTCGACGACCTCTATCTTTGCGCCCTTGTAGACTTCACCCAGCTTAGCAGCTGCTGCCTTGTACAGTGCTACGGTTTTTGCATCCTCGCATGCGAGCAATTTAATCTGACCCTGGTGCCAACCCGCATCCGTTACTCGCGCCGAACTACCCGGAAACTCTGGAGCAACATTGAGAAGAATGTTGCCGAGTTCATTTCGCACGTAACGCCACCGGTCCTTAGGGATGGCCAGGCGGTCATTGCCTCGGTCAAGGACGCCTATAAGGATCCTGTCCTTGGTTACCTCAGCAAAGCTTAGTTTGCCCGCTCCAGGGGTATTCTGATGCCGCTTGGGAGGGGGATTCAACTCCAGGTCCGATCTCTGGCGCTTGAAAGGGTTAACTTTTAACCTCTTTGGCATGTAAGAATTTTGGAACTCCGGTATCACAGCTTTCGCTAGCTCTACCGATTTACTGGAATTCGGCGACAGCGATTCCTGCGGTACCCCTTCATACCTCTTCAGGATCTTTGCAGCCAATCTTTTCTCGTGGTATGTGAAGCGGCGGGGAGATGTCTCCTGGGAGTGCGGACCCGTAGTTGCCATCGCGGTCGCTCTCCTTGCCGAAATCTCAGTTGCAGCTTCCTTCTCCTTCGAAACTCCGAGGCCAGGTCGTGAGACCGCTGCCACAGACGTAAAGATACTGGTTTTCATATCAGCGGTTGATGGGAGTTTAGCATCTGCCGTTGTCCGCTTAGTTGCGTTGGCAACCGCACTGGTGCTAGCTCCCATCAAGTCAATCTTAGTCGATAGAGGGTTGGTTGACCGACTCGTAGTTGCCATCGCTGTCGATCCCACCCTTGATTGTGGAACGGAGGTTGTCCTCCGGCGTTGTTGTAGCTTTCTCGCCTGTTCCTCCATAGCTCTCCTTTGCTGAGGAGTGAAATTCGGCGTTGTTTGTTTTTTAGGTTTATCGTTTTTATTTGGATAATTTGAGTTCATCTTGTTCGTACGACCCATCGCCGGACACGGCCAGCTTAGGGTCAAGGGAAGAGTAGGGGAAAACGTGTCGTCCGCCGCGGCAGAGCCCCGTACCGCGGTAAGGCCATGCTTACTCTCTGAGGCGACCCGGTATCAGAGAGGCTCCGTTCAAATACAGCCACGATTTGCCTCCCGGCTGCAAACGTCCAATGGGCACGGTTTCGCATAACACCCTGGATTGGGAGGGGAATTTATACAATTAGCAAGTTGCGTTTTATGTAAACAAAGAAGAACAAGAGAGTTGTCATGGAAATATCAACCACAGGATTGCTTTTCTGCGTAGTGCTAAAAGTTTTAGAAAATATGAAAAAATTTTCGCTAAAGAAGTAAAATCTTTGTTCAAACATTTCCAGATCAAATTAGTTGCTATAATAAATAATTTTCGGCAAATAGTTTCTATTATTTATGAAGTTATTAAACATTTGTCACAAGCTACTACTACTTTTATTTCGGTCCTAACGAATGACACCCTTCGTTGAGTGGCTTCCAATACGGGGAACCCGATCAGGTGAGCACAGCTGTAAGTCGAACAGCTGATTCATATCTTACTTGTACAGTTGTACTATGCTCACTGTGTCTTAATGTCCTTGTTACTTTACAAGGAAATTTATAAAATGTTATGCAAAATTAAATATGTCCCTTGTAAAGCATCTTTTCATTCAAGAAAGACAATGCAAAATATAATGTATCCCTTGTAGTGCATATTTTCATTCTTGAAAGGTAATGCATCTTTTCGTTTATGAAAAGTAAAATAAAAAGTAATGTAAACATGTATCTTTAGTTTAGTAGGCGAGCGACACATTCATGCATGTTTTCATGTATAGTCTATAGGAGCTATACATTACTTTATGCATTGCTGTACATTACCTTTTCCCACTGGGTAGTAGCGCAACTCACGGCTGATCGCAAAAAACACACTAATACACACGCACAGCATATTCCCCATTAGCACAGAAAAATAAATTCTCAAACGTTTGGTAATTAATGAGGGTCAATTTTAGAATAATGTACCACGATTTGAACAAAATTTATTTTAGGGAATGGTAGAGGGGATCGTATGTATAAAAACTGTGAAGGTAGAAACTGTCGGACATTTATATTATAATTTGTATATTTAATTATACCTCAAGTTAATACTCATTTAGCAAAAAAGTTGATCTGCTATTGGTAGTTTATCATTAAATCGAAAATTAATTGATTGATTAATTGATATTAAGTTTTCAAAAATTGTGAATTGACGTTGAAGGTTTCATCCCAAATGCAGCTCAGGTTGATATCAAACAGAATGGCTTATTGGGCTTCACACTATTTCTTCATTCCATTTCATTTGGAGTCACTCAGCCAGTGCCTTCCACTCAAATTCGTAAGAAGAAGAAAATAAGTTGCCAAACTATAGTAGGGATAAACAATGGCCACAACATCTCATATTCGAATGCACAATTTTTGATAATTTACGAAACAATTTTAACATTTTTAAGAGTTATACATCTTTGACTGAATTATTAAAATCAAAAAACATGAAATTGTATGAAGAACTCATACAATTTATTCACGAGGCTCAGCTTGACAAAAAGTTATAAGAGCTGAATGTTCACCTCAATAACTTATGAACTATTTTTTAGTTCACATATCTTGTACATAATTCCTTTTCTTTTGGAAAAAAAAAACAATAAAAAACAAATAATAAAAAAATGTATGCAATTGAAGCATCATCGCGAATAACGTTCTAAGTGTCAATTTTTTCAAAACCGGTTTTATTGCATATTACCTTTTGTATTGCTCTCCTGCATTGTTCAGATAACAAATTTTCTAAAATTTTGCACGCCATAACTGTAAAAATGCATTTAGAAATAGTAGGGTAATGTAAAGTGGCATACATCATTTTGCATAGAAGCGTCGAAAGTTATTCGAAAAGGCACTGGAAGATCATAAGGAAGGTGTAAACCTGATAATATGAAAGATATAAAAGAAAAAGTTAAGGAGACAGTTGAAAGAAATAAATTAAAAAACTATGACTTTAGCGTTTTTTGCTCTCTTGACAAATTCTGATTTTGTAACTTAGAACGTTATTCGCGATGATCCTTCGATTAGCAATTTATTTAATTCAACTGAAATAACCATTTTTTATATACCATGTAGATTAGTTGTTTCTTGAAATCTCCAGCAAAGAACTGTCAGCAGAAGAGAGTCTTGTAAAAAGCTGTCAAAATCTCATTTCTGCTAATTTTTCGTCGAACAGGGTTCAGCAGAAACTTGCCGACAAAACAGCGGTTACGTTTCTGATTGGCTAACAATTTGAATTTACATTTTTTGTTGTTGTTTTGCTGTCACCGATCAGCTGTTCCTGCTTACTAGTTTCTGCTGGACGAAAAATCTCCAGCAATAACTTGCAGCGAATTGGCGCTCTCCCTCTCAATTAAATGTCAAAAAGCTGCTGAATTCGCTGCTAATTTTTTCAAAGAACACTTTTTTAGGAATAATTATTCATAATTAGCAGGAAAGAAACAAAGCTACCCCTCAAACATTCTTGGAGCGCTCATAAAATAGAAATCCGATAAGAGTCCTAAATATATAAAAAATGTGAGCCTGAGAAATATGATCATATAGGAGTCCTTCATGACTCAGATTTGATGAAAATTATGAGCCGTAAGCCGAGAGTGTTTATTTACCAAAGCAACTTTGGAACAATTTTCATATTTTGTTTTCGAAAATTTTGTTTATGAAAATTTTGTATTTGAAATAAACATTTAGTTAACCCTTCCGCGATATTGTTGCCATATGGCAACATCCAACTTTAGAGGGGCCTAGCTACTCCTGTGTATAAAATATCACCTTCTTTCTTACATTTTGTTGAAGATTGATGTTTAAAGAGTAGACAAAAATCAAATAAGTTATCATCGTCCATTAAATATCGATAATATACAATTTTTCATAAAAGGCCTTTGCAATACATAATTTTACTATGAAATTTGTCTTTTACTTATATACATTTTTTAGTAAATTATGACAATAATTTCACTAAAAGTTGTATAAAATAAGTAAAAGAATCTTCAATCTACGCTTTAGCATAAAAATATTTTTTTACGAACAGTTTACAAAGCGGTACCGATTTTTATAACTTTGCGTGTTGCCAAATGGCAACAATTTTACTGTAAAGCGGGCTACTCACCTGCCAAGAAATGCCTCAAGAAAAAAGCGAGCATATATTTCTTGTGCCTGGTCAAGAAATTTTGACGTTTACCAAATTTTCCATTTTTTTGCAAATTACTCCTATAAAAATGTACAAAATATGTTTAGGGAAATATGTACTCACCTTTGCCGTGGATCTGCACGTTTACCTCAAGAAATATATACGAGCATATTTATTTCTTGAGGTAAACCTGCATTGCCAACCATCGAAAATTGTAGTATTTTTTCTTATGAGCTGAGTATTGGCTCAAGAAAATCTGACGTGTGAAAACAGTTCTTGACCATTTCTTAAGCGTTTTTTTATATGGAGTTTGACATTTCTTGGCAGGTGAGTAGCCCGCTATAGATGTAAATTTGCTCTAGATTGCAGAAGAAATTTATTTGCGATTGAGACCTGAAGAGTTTGGATTTATTATTGTTAGCGCATTATAATTTGAAAATAAGTCAAGGAAAATAAGCTACAAAGTCAAAGAAAAGATTTTGGAGAATTTCGGGGAGTCTGACTTCTCAGGTTTGGAGGATTCTGAAGGGAAGAAATATTAGGAGCATTTGACAACAATGAATAGAATTCCAATGATTTAGAGAAAAGACTTACAGAGATATACAGTTTAAGAGTTTCAGTTTGTATGGAAGGTGTCACGCCCCTTTTACAATACCTCCCACTTTTACACAATTCTACCGGAACTCAAACTAATTTTCTCATACAAAATACCAATGCTTTAGAGCAAACACCTGCAGAGACATACACTTTATAATTTTCAGTTTCTATGAGATATGCCGCGCCCTTTTACAATAACGCCCACTTTCACATAACCGCAAGTCAAACTAATTTTTTCATACCAAATTGCAATGCTTTTTTGAGCAAACACCTATAGAGATGTGCACTTTATAAGCCCAAATTTTTATTTGTATGGGACGTGCTACTCCTCCTTTTCCAATGACGCCCACTTTTACATAATTCTACCACAACTCAGTATGCTTTCATAGAAAACTCCAATATTTTACGGCAAATAGATGCGAAGATGTACAGACCATTAAGTTTTTTGTATCAGAGGTGCCACGCCTCCATTTATATAAACGCCCACCACATAATTCTACCGCAACTTGAAACTTCACTTTCATAAAAAATTTCAACGCTCTAGACCAAGCAGTGTAAGATAAACATTTTAAAAATTTCAGTTTGTATTGGAAGTGCCCCGCCCTTTTAAAAATATTTTTACTATGCCAATGGACACTGAGAAGGGTTTACCTTCAAGCTGGGTAGTGGCCTAAGGTGTTAGACCTTCTAGCATACAAGTCACTACAGTGTTGTGAGTTCGACTCTCACAATGCCGGGAAGAAAAGTCCATGAAGAGATGTAATTCCAGTATCATCGAAACATATGTCGGCTTGTCTGGTTCCTGCAGCGCGTTGGTAAATTTTTCTCAAAAAACACATTTTCATATGCCAGTTAACTTTCTGCTAGGGGAAGAAATAAGTGGGCAAAGTATTATTTCAATCCTATGGACGGTTTGGTAGGTAGAGGGGTAGATACATACATTCATTTTTATTTATATAAAAGATATACATACATATATAATAGATAAATAATAGATATATAAAAGATAAAGTTAAAATTTCGATGTAAAAACGTTTTAAAATAAACTTATATTCGTAATTTCAAAACTTAAAATTCCATAGTTTTTCTTTACCGTACAGTATATTTGTTGCCAAATAGTTGGATAAGAATTTGGATTTTTTGTCAGCTATTTCTGAGGCAGATATGACTCCTAGTCAGGCTCATTCGGACGACCATCGCAAGAAGGGAAATACATTCATTTCGGACTCATAAATGAGTTCATAAAGAGCGTAAACGCTCCCATTTAGGACTCTTTTCTGATTCAATTATGACTCCAATTGTTTGCTGGGTATAAGTTATTTCAAATCATTGTGTATCAGTACAAGTGTGGAATCTTCTGCATAGACGTCAAATTTTCAAAGTGAGTTTAACACCTGATGATCAGAGTTGTTTTTTTGAAAATACTATCATTTAGCGCCGAGTTGCATTCGATTGCGTAAAAAAATTAGTAGTAAATAAAGGGGTAATAGTTCTCTAAATTTATAAAATAAGGTAAAAAATAATGGTTGAAAACTTCTTAAGTCTGGTTTTCATTAGTTAAAGTTTTGATAATTTCTATCGATTTTATCGAAATATGCGGTAATTGTCTACTTTAGCTGTCAACTGCTAATATATTAGCTAAAGGCTGGTTTTGGGTGCGATTTAGTTTAGACTCGCACGAATGTTGGACTGTTTTTGGTATGGAACATAAGAGGGAGTTCTCCAGATCACAAATATATAGGTGTTAGAGTCAGGCGGTTTATAGTTCTCCGGTAAAACGTTGTTAAAGTTAGTAAATTTTGCACGCTTTTTTTTGTATGTATATATATGTATGTACTGTTTTTGACATTGAAAGAGTGTTGCCACATCCAAAAAATTTTAATAAAAAATAATAAGGCTGACAATACTTTTCATGCGCACCAATTAAGTATTTGAATAGGGTTTGCAAGCCTCACCTATACTAAAATAAATGGGTGTACTACGCAGAAGGACTCACCGTGGCGGTAGCCACGGTTAGAGCACCCGTCCGGACTCCGCCAAATGGGTTTACTACGCAGAAGTACTCACTGCGGCGGTAGTCGCAGTTGGTGCACACGTCCGGACATGGGATGGCGTAGCCCAGGGTTATTTTAAATAAGCGCGGCCGAAGGCCGCCTACGCTGAAAGGTGTTGAACCGTGAAAATTTTGCATTTTCTTTTTTGGGTGAAGTATTCTTAAAAAAATATGTTTTTTTTTTTTATTTTTTGTTTAAGTGTGGCAACATCCTTCTTTGACAACAAATTTGTTGTGAAATATCTGTGTATAGCGTGCGATGGTGAAAATTTATAATTTTGTGAAAATAGATGAATATTTATACATATTAATATTATTTTCTGTTAATCATATGCAATTCATAAGTGTTGTGGTACCATTATGCGGAAAAATGCGTGAAATTTAAAAAATTGTGCGTTAGTTACCTATAGTGCCATGCAAAATTTGCAAAACTTCAACAACCATTATCTCAGTATATATAACGCTCCTTACGCTAAGATTATATATTTGTGTTCAGAAAAAGCTCCTCTATCCTCCTGAAAAAACCGTTTTTTTTTTTAGCTGTGCGACCCTGCGGGTTAGGGATTTAGAATATGCCCGAGGTAGGCATACCGGTCGTAAGAGGCGACTAATATGCACATAGGTAATTGACGTGCAACTCGATGGTTGATCTACGGATATGATGCCTCTCACCTCTCATTACCCATCTTCTCCTTCCTCACGGATGGAGGGATGACATGACCTAGAAGGTTCCACTGGTCATACCAAATCGCTACCACGACAGTCGGGCAGTACCGCAAGGGAGTTCCGCAGCGTACCGGGGTCATATCCGGCCAAGGACTGTCAACTTCGGCATCACTCCCCAAACCTTCGGGGAGTGTTTTGCTGTTAACAACAACAACAACAACAACAACAACATACTAAAATTTCCCCCTGGTTTTCATTAGGTCGAAAGGTTGTACACAATGTTTCAAATTAAAACAAGAAAAACAAATGTTATAGTACATTTATACTGCACCAAATTTGGTGAATTTGAATGTGTCATTTCGAACCTGTTTACACTGGCAAATTTGCATTTGGCTTCACCTTCCCTGCGGGTTAGGGGTTTAGAATATGCCCGAGGTAGGCATACCGGTCGTAAGAGGCGACTAATATGCACATAGGTAATTGACGTGCTACTCGATGGTTGATCTACGGATATGATGCCTCTCATTACCCATCTTCTCCTTCCTCATGGATGGAGGGATGCCATGACCTAGAAGGTTCCACTGGTCATACCAAATCGCTACCACGACAGACGGGCAGTACCGCAAGGGAGTACCGCAGCGTACCGGGGTCATACCCGGCCAAGGACTGTCAACTTCGGCATCACTCCCCAAAACCTTCGGGGAGTGTTTTGTTGTTAACAACAACAACAACAACAACAACCAGAATACAAAGCCACCGAAAGAAAATTCACCACCTTGATGTTTTAAACACATGTAGAGTAATAATAAATGAAGAATCAAGGAGGCTTCTCTCTTTTCTTAGTGGAACTGGTCCAATATCATAAAAAAAATAGTTGAAATTGTTATTTAGAACTGTGCATAATACAAAAGTTTTCACAAGTTAATTACCCATTAAGGTTCTGGCTGGGCAATTCTAAATGTGGAACACAGGCAGGGTTGCTATTATGAGGAATTGTAGATTGTATAGTTCAGCGAATGAGGCCAAATGCGATGGAATTCCAAATTTGGAAAATGAAATTTGTATGGAAAAAAGCGCCAAATTTACCAAATTTGGTGCTGTGTAAATGTACTATTAGCAATTCACTCCCAAAAAATCCACTTTTGAAATCAACGCACTTTTGCCAAAGTTTTATACCTGGCCGTATAAGGTGTTACCCAAAAACACCTCTGCCAATCATCTACTATTCATTGGAATACAACCATGCATTAAGCACCATCATCGCAAAATAATTCAATCATGAGCACCATCACGAAAATAACAATAAACTTGGGATAATGAAAAAGCATTTTACCATGAAGTCTATATCCGTTTTGTATAAATCCCTTGCAATTGTAATATGTGGAACTTTTGCGCTTGCAATGGAGTCAAATGACCATAAAGATGTTCCGATAGATACGGATAAGGACATACTGCGCAAAGAATTTGTGTATATTTCGCCAGAGAATGACCAACAAACCCGTGGTTTACTCTACCCTCAAGAATCAGAGTCGCGCGAGGTTCGCACATTGGATGGGATATGGCGATTTCTTCTCTCAGACGTCAACAACCCAATGCAGGGTGTCCGTGAGCACTGGTATAAAGATGATTTGGATAAGGTAGTTAATTTGGTATTAGTTTCCTTTAGGGGACAACTCCTAATAAATTTGCTAAAAATATGGGAGGTACCTCAAAAGACGCGTTTTGGTCTCAGGATCCCGAATCCGGAAGCGCTTTTTTAATATTTTGCTTCTCTGCAGAGATATTTGCAATCAAAGTTTCAAGTTTTCATGTGGTTGTTGTAATATTATTAGACTGTCCCTAAAAACGTGCAAAAAATGTCGCGCCGTGGCGGTAGCCACGGTTATGTCACACGTCCGGACTTGGGATGGCGTAGCCCAGGGTTATTTTTTATAAGCGCGGCCGAAGGCCGCCAACTCAAATAGGTGTTTCACACATAAATACCATGGATTCCGCCCCAATTTTGGTATCGGACCCGGGTAATTTTTCGGTTTTTTGACCATAACTTTTCACTAAAACAAAAAATTAAAAAAGCGCTTCCGGATTCGTGATCCTGAGCCAAAACGCGTCTTTTGAGGTATCTCCCATATTTTTAGCTAAAGGAAACTAATACCGTTAATTTAGTTGGTTTATATACATCGGCTCCTAACTTGAAATTATTTTCTGTTCAAGGTGAAACCAACCCGACCAATGCCAGTTCCTGCAAGCTATAACGACATAGGCGCAGATAACGATCTGCGAGACCACTTTGGTACCGTTTGGTATGAGAGAAAGTTTTTCGTACCACATTCTTGGAATATGGACCAGCGCATTTGGCTACGTTTTGGAAGTGTTCACTATGCTGCCATTGTGGTAAGATAAAATGCTGCCATTTCGTGGTAAGATAAAATGCTGCCATTGTGGTAAGATAAAATGCTGCCTGAATTTAACATACAATTTTTATGTATATACATATCTACCTAAAAGTGGGTTAACGGACATAAGGCAATGTCGCATGCTATTGGCCATCTACCGTTTGAGGCAGAAATAACAAATAACGTTAAGTTTGGAGCTGAAAACCGATTAACATTGCTATGCGACAACACACTCTTTAACTCAACAATACCACAGGGAACAGTTGGCGAAGAAGAAAGGTTAGTATGATAGCTATTGGCGTAGGTAATAACTCTTTTTCATATTTTTTTTAGCGATAAGGGAAAGATTATGGTACAACACTATACCTTCGATTTCTTTAATTATGCTGGTATTCATCGCACAGTTCATCTATACACCACACCAGCAGTTTATATTGAAGAAATCCAAATACAAACTGACCTGATTGAAAACCATGTTGGTAAATAACATAGAAATTGTGTTAGACTTTATTGTTGAGCAGCCAGTTATGAAACGAAATCCACGCAACACTAACTGGCAGCTACATAACCGAATATTAGCTAGGGACCTACCAGTATTACCTCCACAAGCCCCCTCATCAGTGGGAGAACTGGATGATCTGGTAACGACCTTTACAACGGCGCTCTCAAATGCCCTAGAGCAGGCTTGTCCAGTACCAAAACCACGCGGCAAACATAGACCCCACTGGTGGTCTTACGACCTGGATTCGTTCCGTATATCATGCAGGAAGCAATTTAACAAGGCCAAGACCCATCTTCTCCTTCCTCATGGATGGAGGGATGCCATGACCTAGAAGGTTCCACTGGTCATACCAAATCGCTACCACGACAGACGGGCAGTACCGCAAGGGAGTACCGCAGCGTACCGGGGTCATATCCGGCCAAGGACTGTCAACTTCGGCATCACTCCCCAAAACCTTCGGGGAGTGTTTTGTTGTTAACAACAACAACAACAACAACAACAACAAGCACTTTTTGAACGTATTAAAATCTGTAATTTCTTTTATGTGACTAGGTAGTTCATTAAAAGATTTCAGACCTTTATAAAATATATTTTGCTTGTCCATTTCTGTTCTAAAGCGCGGTAGCCTAAAATTATCATTTTCTCTGATCGCATATGAATGACTTTCACTGACATATATAAGTTTATCACTCAGATACTCAGGTAATATACCACGCTTCATATTAAATACAAATTTCATGGTGTGATAAAATATTAGCCCGAGGTAGGCATACCGGTCGTAAGAGGCGACTAATATGCACATAGGTAATTGACGTGCTACTCGATGGTTGATCTACGGATATGATACCTCTCACCTCTCATTACCCATCTTCTCCTTCCTCATGGATGGAGGGATGCCATGACCTAGAAGGTTCCACTGGTCATACCAAATCGCTACCACGACAGTCGGGCAGTCCCGCAAGGGAGTACCGCAGCGTACCGGGGTCATATCCGGCCAAGGACTGTCAACTTCGGCATCACTCCCCAAAACCTTCGGGAATGTTTTGCTGTTAACAACAACAACAACAACAAACAGGGTGGTGTTCTCTCCCCGCTCCTACGGAACCTCACCGTAAACTCGCTGCTACGAGACACAAGGTGGGGGGGCGGGAAGATAGTGGCATATGCAGACGATTTAGCTATTGCATATAGGGGCAAATTCCCACAAACTCTGTGTGACTTGATGCAAGTAGCACTGCGAGAAGTTTCTTCATGGTCCTCTCGCTGCGGACTTAGCATCAACCCGGGAAATGTGGAGCTTGTCCTTTATACCAGGCGGTACAAGATACTACCGTTGAACCTACCAGAACTAGATGGCGTGCGCCTGAACTTAGCTGACAAAGCCAAATTCCTAGGCACAGTTCTAGATAGAAAGCTTAACTGGAAGGAGAATGTCATTCAGCGCCAGAGGAAAGCGTGCATTGCACTTTACACGTGTAAAAGAGCCATTGGCAAAAAATGGGGGCTCAGCCCCAAAATTTGCAGATGGATCTACACTGCGATAATCCAGCCAATTATGCTGTATGGAGTCGTGGTATGGTGGCCTGCGCTAAGAAAGGCAACAATCCTAAATCTGTTAGGGAAAGTCCACAGATCGAGCATGATCTGTATAAGGGGTCGTGCATATATGACGTCACGCTCTTTGAGGGGGGGGAGGGGTCTGCGATTTGTGACGAAATGTGACATGCGGGGAGGGGGGAGTAGCACTTACGTGATGTCACGTTATTTTTTGCATGTTGCATGTGCAACGTCCGTGAACGTTTTCAAATTTGCCACGTTTTCATTCTTTCGATTGGCAAATATTTAATAATTAATATAAACATTCTAAATATGTATCAGATTTTATGTCAAATAAATATTGAATTTATTTTTATTAAGGGTGTGATGTGACATTCGAGGGGGAGGGGGGCGGGGTCTGGAGTTTGTGACTGGGTGTGACATTGGGGAGGGGGGGGGGGGGGGGGTTAAAAAACTACCAAAAATCGCGTGACGTCATATATGCACGACCCCTAAGCGGGGCGTTAAGAACAACGCCCAATGAAGCTCTCCAGGCCGTTCTTGGCTTTTTGCCACTCGATCTGGAAGGGTACCGGGCAGCAGCAGCATCGGCTGTGCGTCTAAGGAAAACGTCCGTCTGGGGCGCAAGCACTATTGGACACTCCTGTATTCTAAGATCTTACAGCTTTCTCCCTCTGAGCACAGATCGGTGTGCGACCACAACAGTCGGAGATTGTTGTTTTAGAATAAACATTCCCAGCAGGGAAGACTGGGAGAACATAGTTTGATGTCCCGCTACTAATGGCGGCACTTTTATATACACCGACGGCTCGAAGTTAGACGGCAGAGTCGGAGGAGGGGTTTACTCAAGGGATTTGGACCTAGAACTCTCCTTTAGACTACCTGATCACTGCAGCGTCTTCCAGGCTGAAGTTTCAGCAATCATGGACGCCGTGACTTGGATAGGTGAACGCACCATCGGACAGGATATCTGTATTTTCAGCGACAGCCAAGCGGCCATCAAATCCCTTGGCTCTTACTCGTTCAAATCTGAACTGACGCTCAGCTGTCGTCGATCTCTTCAAGAGATGGCCCAACAGAACCGCGTGAACCTCACATGGGTCCCGGGACACAGGGACATTGAGGGAAACTGTAGGGCAGACGAACTTGCCAGGCAGGGCACGACCAAGCAGATTCTTCAAGATAAAGAGCGCATAGGTATGCCGTTTGCCACGTGCAAGCTAATGCTGAAGGAGCATACACTCCGCGAAGCCAACGTAAGATGGCTACAAGCCCAAGGGTGCCGGATATCCAAGCAAACCTGGCCAAAATGCGATCTTAAAAGATCTAGACACATATACGCCCTAAAAAGGAAGGAAATCTCCATATTAATAGGTGTTTTAACCGGGCACTGCCTTATTGGTAGGCACGCAGCAAGGCTAGGCGTTCCCTACCGACGATGCTGCAGGAGTTGCAAAGATGATGAGGAAGAGGAAACGGTGGAGCACCTCATCTGCAACTGCCCGGCCTTAAGCGGAGCGAGAAGGCGCTCTCTGGGAGTTCCCTTCCTGGTTAGCTTAAGCCAGGTCGCGGAGCTAGACATAAAGGACTTGATGGCCTTCATCAAGTTATCAAATTGGTTCGAGGAGGGGTAGCGGTGTCGGTTAGGAGTGTCAGTCCCGGGTTTCGGCTATATGGAGAGTCCCGACAGCACTGGGATTTTCCATATGGCCGGGCCCCGGGACTGACTTTCCTAGTGTTTGGTGGTATCACAACGGGCCTTTTATTACTGGCCTAGGTGTGCCTTTGCGGCAGCCACTTCTACCTACCTAAATAACTTTGATTTCTCGTAAAGGAATGGCTAATAATTGATTAATACTGTCAATCAGGTCTTGTGCATTATACTGTAAATTTGGGTGATAATGATAATAAAACCGTGTTGTATGATCCCCCTATTGAACCACTATATGTTCATGTGCAATTGCGCAACAAGCACGGAGAAGTTGTTGCTCACAGTGTATCGAAAACAGCATATAATGGAACAATGATGGTTAAAAATGTTATGCCCTGGTGGCCATACCTAATGCATCCAAATCCAGGTTATTTATACACCATAGAAATATATCTACATGCTGTGGATGGGTCTTTGTTGGATGTATATCGAATGAAAATTGGTTTTCGCACACTAAAATGGAATAATGTCACTTTGCTTTTGAATGATGCTCCTATTTATTTACGGGGATTTGGACGACATGAAGATTCTGATGTAAGATTTAATTTAATGACTCTAATTTATAAAAAAAGTATGCATCATGTTATTACAGATACGAGGAAAGGGGTTTGACTATTCTTTGTTAACTCGTGATTTTAATTTACTACAATGGATTGGTGCAAATGCATATCGTACTTCACATTATCCATATTCGGAAGAATCCATGCAATTTGCAGACGAATATGGAATAATGATCATCGATGAATGTTCGGGCGTTAATGCAGAGTAAAATCATGACATATGTATACTTTAAAGTTTTGGAGCATTATCGTATTTAAATTTTCAGTATTTTTGAGCCTACATTATTACGGAATCATAAATCCTCATTGGAGCAGCTAATCCATAGAGATCGCAACCATGCAAGTGTAATTATGTGGTCTATAGCAAATGAGCCCCGCTCTGCTCACCCGCAAGCTGATGAATATTTCAAGTAATTTTATTTTTATATCATGATTTAGGGTGATTAAAATAAGGTTTTTTTTTTGTCCTACCCCCTAAAAAGTTAGTAATTGATGAGAAAGGAAGCCTTGCAAAAAATTAGCGCTGTAACTAAACTCTTAGAGGCAGGGCTCCCAAATAACAGTTACTTTTATTTTAAAAGTTGGTCAGAACAGTTATTTTTAAACTTTTTTATTTCGATCGCAAAATAAGAGTTATTTTTAAACTTTTTTATTTCGATAGGAAAATAAGAGTTATCTTTCAATTTTTTTTTATTTCGATCGAAAAATAACAGTTATTTTTAAATTTCGATTCCAAAATAAGAGTTATTTTTCAATTTTTTATTTCGATCGCAAAATATAAGTTTTTGTTTCGTATATATGTACAAGTAAGCAAACAAGCAAATATACAAGTGAAGCTAATAAAAGCGTGGTAAAAATAAACTTTTGCTTTAACCCTATATGTATGACTTACAAAAATGTTTTCCATGAAATCGGATGGGTTGTGGATTGAAAGTACACCTTTGCATAAAATATTGGGATTCTTAATACAATCCTTATGATCTAATTATACCCAACAAAGGGAGAAGCACATTCATGAAACAAAAACTTATTTTCCGATCGAAATAAAAAAAAAATTGAAAATTAACTCTTATTTATTTTGCGATCGAAATAAAAAAGTTTAAAAATAACTCTTATTTTGCGATCGAAATAAAAAAGTTTAAAAATAACTCTTATTTTGCGATCGAAATAAAAAAGTTTAAAAATAACTCTTATTTTGCTATCGAAATAAAAAAGTTTAAAAATAACTCTTATTTTTCGATCGAAATAAAAAAGTTTAAAAATAACTCTTATTTTGCGATCGAAATAAAAAAGTTTAAAAATAACTCTTATTTTGCGATCGAAATAAAAAAGTTTAAAAATAACTCTTATTTTTCGATCGAAATTTAAAAATTTAAAAATAACTTTATTTTTAACTTTAACGAAAAAAATGCAAAAAAAAAAATCATTTCACTAATCGATGACAATAGTTATAAAAAATGTTTGTATGTACTTCTTATGGCAGTAGCACTACCTAAAAAAAAAAATCATTTCCCTAATCGATGACGATAGTTATAAAAAATGTTCGTATGTACTTCTTATGGCAGTAGCACTACCTCTTCATAATGATTTTTTTGGTTAAAATTTTGCTTGATAACAGTTATTTGGCAGCCCTGCTTAAAGGTCGCCGTATTTTTCGCCCTTTCCCATACATTTTGATGGGAATAAATTTGATATTTTTCAAAGTGAATCTAATATATACAAAATTCGTGTCACGGCAGGAAATCTGTATATATTTTTTGGCTTTTTTTATTTTTTTATATCTATGTATATTGTTGTTGTTGTAACGAGGTGTAGTCCTGCCCAACGCGTATTTTTCCTTAAGCTAAATTGTCATCAATATCTTCTAACGGGAGTCCAAGGGAACTAGCAGTTTCAATTGGGTTGGACCAAAGGGAGATGGGTGTTAGAAGAGTGGGCTCCGTAGAGCAAGTGAATAAGTTATATAGTTATAGTGAATATATTAGAGCGTCTCGCCGTACAGGCAAAAAAAAAGTCGGCCGTACCTCCCCTCATATGATGTGTTTTTGAAAAACATTAAACAATTTTTTTTTCTGGCAACCCTATTGTCGGATTTTAAAGTGTGATACACCAATTTTTTTGTCTCAGGGAGTGGGCTTTTGCTAAAAAAAGCTCATTGATCTCAGGAGCTCCGTTGTGGTACCTACCCACCATATCTCAGTTGCTACCACCCTAATGTACCGATCTAATAACTGCAAATTATTGACCGTAAAAAATCGTAAATCTTTTACGGTCTTCAATTAACTAACATTAGGTCGTTATATTAGGGTGGTAGAAACTGAGATATGCTGGGTAAGTACCAAAACGAAACGCATGAGCTCAATGAACTTTCTTGAGAAAAACCTCCTCTTTGAGACAAAAAAATTGGTGTGTCAGGCTACGCTCACACAGCGAACGACTTTTGCCGTCCGACAGCAAACACACGTCTGCACACATGTGTTTTAAATGAGCTCAGCCGATGTAAACAAGTTTCATCCGTTTCACCCGGCTCATTTAAAACACATGTGTGCAGATGTGTGTTTGCTGTCTGCGGCAGAAGTCGGCCGCAGTGTGAGCGTAGCCTCACAGTTTAAAATCCGACCGCAAATGCCAAAGATATGAAGAAAAATGTAATTGGGCGACATCTGGGGTTGCCAGAAAAAAATAAAAAATTTTTTTAAAGTTTTTCAAAAACACTTCATATGAGGGGAGGTACGGCCGACTTTTTTTGGTGATACGCTCTAATGTACATGTACCGTTCTCGCAGAACCGACAATTCTTCGGGATAAAGAGCGCTTAGGTATTCCGTTTGGCACATGCAAGCTAATGCTGAAGGAGTATACACTCCGTCAAGCCAGCGAAAGATGGCAACAATCCCCAGGGTGAGACACAACTCCCTGATGGGTTAAAGAGGTGGACCGCTAATTATCTGAACGGAAACGCTACATCCAAACCCAGACGTATTAGACAGGGGGTGCCACAGGGTGGTGTCTTATCCCCGACACTGTTTAACTTCTATCTATCGAAGATGCCCCCACCACCAGAGGGCGTCACCATAGTTTCATATGCCGACGACTGTACAATAATGGCGACGGGGAAGGGCCCCTCTGTGCGAAAATCAACAGTTACCTCTGCGACCTTTCCAGGTTTTTCACCGAGCGAGATCTGACAATATCACCAACTAAATCTACGGCGACACTCTTTACGATATGGACGCACCAAGTGAGAAACGAATTAGACATTTACGTACCCATATGGTCGCCTAACGTGCATAATACCAACTGAACAAAGTTACAAGTCTACCAAAATACCGCTATCAGAACTGCTACGGGATGTCTCGTCATGTCTCCCGAGTCTAACCTCCAACAAGGGGTAAAACTGCTCAATGTAAGAGAGCCCCTGTGGGTTAGGGGTTTAGAATATGCCCGAGGTAGGCATACCGGTCGTAAGAGGTGACTAATATGCACATAGGTAATGACGTGCTAATAATAATAATAATAATAGGGTTGAGGTAGTGCACTGCGACCATAAGATCTATTGTGCCCTCATATGGGCAAATCCAGCGTCACTTACGTTTCACCGTTCGGTCTAAAAATGGATTTTTTAGTGGTAATTTTCAACAGTTCTTAAAATAGAGTTATACAGTTTCAAGTGTATTAGGGCCATATTTACGAATCAGTTTAAACATGCGTTAAAATGATTACATAGTTCCGGAAATTTTGTACTTTAGGTGGTGTCACTTACGTTTCCGCACAGATTTCATTTTTTTAGATGTCAAACTCTGCGAATTGCGGAGCAACAGTTGGACAAAATTAGATTTTTTCAAAAGACTCTTTTATTTAGTAAGTATAATGAACCAAAAAAATATTTTGTCAAGCCTACTATAGTTTTTTTTTTATAATGTATTGGAGGTTGTTGTTGTTGTTGTTGTTAACAATGCATTGCCCTGTCTAGAGTTTATGATCATTCCGAAGATCTTCATCAAGCTCTTCTAAGGGGAGTCCAAGGAAACGTGCAGTTTCAACAGGGTTTGTCCAGAGGGACAGAGGGGTTAGAAGAGTAGGTTCAAATGAACAATTGAAGAGATGTAGAGTATCATGGGGGGTCCTACCACATGCAGGGCATGTGTTTGAGATTGTGTCATTAAGTCTGGACAAGTAGGAGTTTAACCTTACACTATATCCAGACCTAAGCTGTGCCAGGGTAACTCTTGTCTCCCTTGGTAAGGTGCGTTCTTCTTCAGCAATATCCGGTGGAGGACTGTTCAGAACGGGGTTCACAGGTAGAGATCCGACAAAAGTATCTACCGACTCGGTGTGGATGTCGGTTAGAGCCCGCTTATGATTCTGCAGATCAAACGGCAAGGTAATATGATGCCGGATCTCATCATAATGTTTACGGAGATGTTTCCTTATGTCTCTCGGGGGCGGATCTATGTCCAAAAGATGACGGTTTGGATGTGCTGGCTTGTGGCAGTTCAGAAGGAATTGCTTGCTCAGCATTTCCGCATGCTCTTTTACATTGAGCAGTTTTGCCTCCTGATGGAGGTGAGACTCGGAAGACATGAGGAGACATCCCGTAGCAGTTCTGATGGCAGTATTTTGGCAGACTTGTAACTTCGTCCAGTTGGTGTTATGTACATTAGGCGACCATATGGGTGCAGCATAGTCAAAGACTGGTCGGCCAATGGCCTTATATGTAGTCAACAACGTTTCTTTGTCTTTTCCCCAAGTACTGCCGGCAAGTGACTTGAGGATCTTGTTGCGACCACGTACCTTTGAGACCATTGCAGACACATGACCAGCAAATGAGAAAGTATTATCCAATGTCATCCCTAATAACTTTGGGTGGCTGACAGTTGGTAGCTTAGTGCCGTCAACGAAAATGTCTAATTCATTTCTCACCTGGTGCGTCCACGTCGTAAAAAGCGTCGCCGTTGATTTAGTCGGAGATATCGTCAGATCTCGCTCTGTGAAAAACCTGGAAAGGTCGCAGAGGTAACCGTTGATTTTATTACAGAGTTCATCAGTATAGGGGCCCTTCCCCGTCGCCATTATTGTACAGTCGTCAGCATAAGAAACGACGGAGACACCCTCTGGTGGTGGGGGCATCTTCGATAGATAGAAATTAAACAGTGTCGGGGATAGGACACCACCCTGTGGCACCCCCTGTCTAATTCTTCTTGGTTTTGATGTTGCGTTTCTAAAGTTGACCGACGCCTGCCGCCCATTCAAGTAATTAGCGGTCCATCTCTTTAGCCCATCAGGTATTTGTGTTTCTAATAGATCTTGTATGAGAGTGGCATGGTTGACTGTGTCAAAAGCTTTCGACAAGTCAAGTGCCACTAACACAGTCCTGTGATTTGGTTGGTTTTGATTTAGACCGCTATTTATTTGCGTTGTAATGGCATTGAGTGCGGTGGTGGTGCTGTGCAGCTTACGGAAGCCATGTTGATGATTAGCCAGGTGCAGATTTGCGGTGTAATACGGGAGCAAAATGGACTCTAGCGTCTTCACTACCGGCGACAATATTTCAGGAATGACGAAAGTGTTCAGTGAAAGACTGAATAGAGCCGCTAAGTATTTGTGTCCCTCCTGGCCTAGATGTTTCAGCATCTTCATGGCAATGCCGTCGGGGCCGATGGATTTTGAGGGCTTAGCCTGTCTGATGGCTTCCTTGACCTCTGAGGTAGTGATGACAATGGGCGTGTTTTGGTTTTTGTATTTACGCGCCTGTCGCATGGTTCTACGTTTAGCTCTATCGGGTGGGGAATGTAGTACAAATTGTCTACAGAATGAATTCGCACATCCCCTAGGGTCCTTCTTCACCCTGTCACCGAAAGTAATATCAACTTTATCCTTGTGCTGTGTTGGATTAGATAGAGCTTTGACCGTAGTCCATAATTTGCCAACACCGTCAGAGAGGTTGCATTGCTCTAGGTGTTGTTTCCATTTGGCCAGTTTGTGTTTATCGACCAACCTACGAATTTCCGCGTTGGAGGTGATCAGTGTCACTTTCGTTTCATGGAGGCGTCACTTACGTTTCAAATCTCGTAAATTCGTTACAGAAATGAGTGTGTTTCAGTTAAAATTTCTAACAAATATTCCTTAATAAATCACCTATATTAAAAAATGCAGCACCCAACGTACGCAATAATATATTTTTTTTATACTGCATCGAAAGGTGTATATATTTATCTATCCATCTTTTTAAGCACACATATAATACGTATGTCACTTTCGAAATCTCTTAACCCCAATAGCGCTTATTTTTTCTACTGCTTCTGTATCATATTGGATATTTTCTGTTTTTTGACTTTTGGATCTTCTCACGTTCACTATCCAGCATTATACTATCCCTCCATGTTTTCATTATAGCAGCATAAATACTTTTTTCTACAATTGGCTGCTCGATCGTCAAAAAAAATGCAGCTTATTTTTCTTGGCGTCACTTACGTTTCACTTTTTAAATGGCAATAATTATAAAAATGGCTTAAGTTTTAAATTTTAAATGATGCAGATTCGTTTAGAAAGTAAATTCAAAAGAAACTTTAATATATGAGCTTATTTCAAAGGTCGGTTTTGAAATTAAGATAACTTTTATATGTTTTTGCGTCACTTACGTTTCATTTTGCTATTTACATTTTTAGCAAGAAATTATATGTATTACAGCTAAGCACCACATAAAACTTAGCTTCAGTTCATTTATTTAACCCTTCTTACAGCACTCACTGGTATTAATTCTAGTATCTTACTATAAAATTATGGAAGCCATAGAGAAAGAAAAAGGTGCTGTTTTTAACAATTTTTTATACCTTAACTCTTTGAAATCAATTTGAACAGGGTTACCAACATTTTTCATATAAAAAGTATATGTTTCTGAGAAGCTCGGTCTATCCTCTTGACAATAGCGGTATTTTGGAAACTCTACAACAAAGCCAATTTTCCTCAATTTCAACTCACTTTTCTAGGATTTGCCCATATGCTCAAAGCACATCTACAAGCCCGATCTCTTTCAGAAAATTCAGAATTAGGATCGGCTTTAGTTCATATATGTGCCTACATTCTAGAGTCATGGCTCCGAGGATTTTATGCCTTCTTCTAGAGATTGCATCGCATTTGCACGAAATGTGCTCCGCTGTTTCGACCTCCGAGTCACAGAAGCGGCGCAGGATGCCGGACGAGATGCCCAGTCTATGCATGTGGGCCTTGAGCCTGCAATGCCCCGTGAGGACTCCTGTTATAATCCTTTGACTATTTTTGGACAGGTTTATTATCTCTTCGTAGCGCCTTGTGTTATACCCACGCATCAGCGCTTTTGCCTGACGCATCCCGATCGTCTGACCCCAGTGTTCCTCTCTCATGTCAGACTCCTCTTTCCTGAGCTTTTCTTTTATCGTGTGCTCGCCGATCGCCAGGAAAGGTTCAGGGCCTATGGGCTTTGTTGCTGCCGCTGTTCTCGCTAGTAGATCTGCTTGCTCATTGCCCTCTATGCCCGCATGGCCTGGAACCCATGCTAGTCTGAGGTTATTTCTTTCTGCTAATTCGCTCAGTTTCAGCACGCACTCCAGCACCAGTGAGGATTTTATCTCACAGGATGATATCGCCTTGAGTGCGGCCTGGCTGTCACTTAATATAGTGATGTTCTCGTTGGTATAGCCGCTTTGCAGGTTTATTCCCGCGCACAGGCTTATAGCAACCACTTCCGCCTGAAAAATGCTCGGGTGTACTCCAAGGGGGACGGACAAATTGATGCGGGTAAATGCCCGCTCCAATTCCTTCTGGAGTTTTCGAGCCATCAGTGTACCATACTAGGGTCCTGTTCTCGTGGAATCTCTCCACCTTTGAGGTGTCCCAGGTACTCTTCTCTCCCAGTTCTATTTTGAAACTCTTCTCAAATATTACTACTTTAGCTATGTCGTTCCTTGGCAGTTGGCAGATGGGCAGCTGTCTTATTAGCTTATCCGCCCCCGCGGACGAGATGACTTTTCCTTTCCCGAAGCCTTCTTTTGCCATATTCAGCAAGATTCGTTTGGCTACCTGTTCAATTACTATGTGCAGTGGGCTCAGATCAAGCAGCACCTCCATTGCCGCTGTCGGGCAGGTACGCATAGCCCCCGTAATGCATACACATGCCAGACGCTGGAGTTCAGCTTAGGGCTGATCTAGGAGCCCATGCTACCGCACCGTACACTATGATGGGTCGGACTATCATGGTGTACATCCACCGCAGTATTGCTGGATTACAACCCCAGGATTTACCCGCTAGTCTCCTGCACACCATTATAGCCCTGGTGGCCTTTGATGTTGTATTCTCAACGTGTTTCTTCCAAAGTAACTTAGAGTCGAAGGTGACTCCCAAGTACTTTACTTCAGAAACTGCCTCCAGGCAGTGGCGTGCCTACGTGTTTCAATCAAGGCAAGCCCCAGTCCTTATAACCCCAACAAAAGCACATACTGCTGCCAAAGAACATTTCAGACGAAGAAGAAGAGTTCAGGATAGATATTTATCGACTTTTGCACACGGGGAAAAACTTAAACATTTAGGTTTCTTCAATAGGCAAGTTATTGTTTTGCAGATTTTTTAAGCTTTTCCAATCCAAGGGAAAAGGTTTACTTGCACTATTTCCCATTTACATACATCGCAGAAGCCAAGGCTCACTTGCACAACGAAAATTTATATTTTTAACTCAGAGTTAATGTCAAATTAACTCTGAGCTAAAAAGATAACTCGGCGTCGTGCAAGTGGACCTAAGAAACCTAAAAAATATTTTTTATATTTTATAATGCCTAGCAAAAAAAAAAATATTACAGCAATCACCACTATGGAATTCTTTTTTTCTACTTTAAAATATGCGCCAATAATTTTTGAGTAGAGCTCTTTGCACATTAACATTGTAGATATGTATATACATATCCAGTTTGGCTTTAAAGCTTATAGTAACAACAGCACGAAGCTGGCTTCGTAGTTGCATACAAAATTTCTTCTAAATTCAAAAAAACTGTAGCTTCAAAAAGACATTTTAGTAAGGGATTTGAAAGCCAGGTAAAAGCCAATAAGTAAAAGCGAGATGGCAATCATCGCCTAGGCGGTTAAAGGCTATTTTAAGTAAGCAAGTAAGAGATGCCATTATATGCGCTGAAAAAATTTTATGTTAATTGTTTTGCTATCAGCCGACAGATGGCAGGAAGAGCTTTATTTATATGTTTATGCTATTGGCAGTTAGTGAAACCAAATGTAAACGTTAAAGAAATTGTTACGATACTTTTTTGAAATATATTGTAGCTCATAGAGGATTAGCTAGGCAAGCCGGGCTTTTCGGCTTATATGGAAGGCACGCCACTGCCTCCAGGGGTACCCCATCTAGCGTTATTGTTCTCATACCCGTTAGGGATCTTCTTTTGGTGAAAGGAATGATGGCAGACTTATTGGAGTTTAGATTTAACCCCACACCCGCACACCATTCTTTCGTTAGGCGCAAAGCTCTCTGGATAATATCAGAGAGTGCTCTCAAACTTGCCTCTTGCAATAATCACCATATCGTCAGCGTACCCCTGGCATCGGATGCCGCTGTCGGTAAGTATATGCAAGAGTTCGTCTACTACCAAGCTCCACAGAAGAGGTGATAAGACCCCCCCTTGTGGACACCCTCTTGTTGTTCTTATCTGAACGCTCTCTTCCCCCACGGTGGTTTCCGCTATCCTCGTACGGAGTAGTGCGTCTATCCATCGTATTATGGGTTGTTGAACTTCTTTCCGCTCTAGTGCCCGGCTTACACTCGCATGTGAAGTGTTGTCGAAAGCCCCCTCTATGTCGAGGAAGGCGCACACTACCACCTCTCCACACTCGAACGCACTCGTTATCTCCGTGGTCAGCTGATACAGGGCTGTGTCTGTTGACCTGCCAGCCCTGTATGCGTGCTGACCTACGTGTAGAGGCCTCTGCCTCAGAGTGTTCGATCTGATCTTATGGTCCACTATCTTTTCCATCGTTTTGAGAACGAAGGAAGTTAGACTGATGGGCCTGAAAGATTTTGCTACTGAATAGTCCTTTTTCCCTGCATTGGGTATGAAGACAACCTTGGCACTTCTCGAACTTGTTGGAATGTATGCCTGCTGCAAAAATGCCGGGTAGATCCCGTCCACCCCTGGAGACTTATAGCTCTCAAAGGATTTGATCGCCCATCTGACTGCACTCTCCGTGAAGAGATTCTTCGCCAGGTGCCAGCATTGTGATGTCGGTCTTGTTCTTTGAGGCACAATCTCCTCTGGTTCCGTTGTCGCATCCGGAAAATGGGCGGTCAGCAGGGCTTTCGCTCTTTCTTCCTCGGTGCTCGTAAACTCGCCGTTTGGGAGTTTCTAGTTTCCCCCTGCTCCTTGGATAGTGCCTTATGAAGCCTAGCAGCCTCTGGAGTGGAAGAAATGGTCTCACAGAAACTCCTAAAGCTATTCCTTTTGGCGTTTCTGATTGCTTTGTTGTACTCTGTTAGTCGTGTCGTGTATTCCTCCCTTGGGGTTCTGTATTTCTTCCCCGTGGAGTCACGACAACTAGCGTTAAAAGCGTTAATCACTACGTGATTGATACTGTTAACCCTCTCCTCTAGTTCCTCTTCCGTTGTTCCCCTGTTCCTTCCTCCGATGCAAGAAAGGTTAAGCTAGTATGCTATTGAATTTCCCCCAATCAGTTTTCCTAGGGGTTTTCTTAGGCTGGTTTATTCCCACCTCAGCCCCTACAACAAACTGGATAATGCGATGGTCCGAGACTGAGGGTTCAGATGACACCCTCCTTCTCGAGACCAGAGCATCGGCCAGATTGTTCCCTATGGTAATATCTAGCACCCCTTCTCTTACCCTAGTGACAAATGTGGGTGAGTTCCCCACGTTATAAATGCTCAGGTCGTTACTTATAATGTATTCTAATAGGCACTCACCTCTTTGGTTTGTGTCAGTACTTCCCCAGTGTTGGTTATGCGCATTGGCATCACAGCCGACGATCAGCGGAAGTCGTGCCCTCCTGCAGTAACTTGCCAGACTAGACAGATCGTCTGGCGGAAAGTCGTTGCTATGGCCCGCGAAATAAGCTGCTGCAAACACGATGCTCCTCTTTTCGCCCTCAACTACCATCGTCGTTTGCACAGCTACCAAGTCCCGTTTCCTAAACTCTGTAATGCAGAAATAATCAATGGAGTTATTCAACATTATACATGCTCTCGGTCTCTCCTGCGAGAGGTCCCAAATTACCTTATTTTTTCCTCGTAGTCCTCTGACCTGCCCATTTACTACCCACGGTTCTTGAATGAGCGCAATGCCTAGATACTCCATCGCGAATTACTTCGCTAATACAGCCGAAGCTGCTTTAGCATGATGGAGGTTTATCTGGACGACCGTGGTTCCTGTTAGGCTGGCCATTATTGCTGCTCCATCGGCTCGTCCACCTCGGATAGCCGATCATCTTCTTCCACTCCTTCCTCCAACTGTAGGTTGTGGAGGGCGATGCCATCCAGCAGCTCCTGGGTGCTTTCTCCCGCTGCGACCTCGCCCGAGTCGGTGGTTAGATTGTCGGTGGTTGGGGGCTCTGGTGCCTCCGTCACTGGCGCCACCGCTCCCTCTACAGTATTGCCCGCACTCCCGGATTCAGTGGTGCCTGGCTCCCTTTGCTTCCGTAAGAGCCCTCAACCATCGCAACGTTCATGCGAAGCCCCCCTCCTCAACGCTTGTACTGCTAATGCGCCATCTTTCGGTGTTGAGATCAGCATCTTGTGCTCTTAGGAGCTTTAGCACAAACTGTATCGACCATTCTTCGCTTTTTGGGAGAAACATGGTGACCGCGTGTGTGTGGAGGTATGTTGTCCCCTCTCCTCGTGTCCAGGGCTACACCGTTCCACCCCTTAGATTTGGAGCCGCCCTCTCCAGCCATGCTGCCGTGCTCTCCTCTCTGCAGTCCACTAGCATTAGCCCTGGCCGGAAGTACACCCCACTAAAGTTTAACGGGCCGCTCGAACCGCTTTCCGCGACCTCCTCCAGGACAACGTCTTGCAGCCTCGAGAGCTCATCGTGGCTCAGGAATTCCGCCGGGTGGTTTCTAATCCGAATAGCTTTGTTGCCCTTGTCCCATCCGCGGGACCCCCTGGCCTGACGTCACTCGTGTTGCGTTGGTCCTGGCGGAAGTTGACGGGGCTTCTGAGTATGGTGCCCGTTGTCTCTTAGAGTTTGGTGCTCCTTCGGTCGAGGTTTGCGCGCAACCCCTTTTTGTAGCTGGGGCGAGCGTGGTATTCCTACTGTTCTCCGGCCTGCTACTGCGACCAGAACCGCGTGCAGGTTTTTGCTGTTGATGCCTTACCGGCGCCCTTTGACCGAGCCCTCTCTCGGGTTCGGTTTGTGCTTTCCGCGCTGCATCGCCTTCCCTGTACGCCTTCATATGGAGGCATGCTCTTGCCCGAGCCTCATCAGGTTCTAACCCTTGTGCTAGGTATCGCAGATACCATCTTGTCCCTGATCCGCTCAAGCCCCGTCTTCTTGCATCATGCAGGCCTCCGGTGGAACCCCTTCGTGGTGTAGGTAAGGGTTTGGCTCTCCTCGTTCGCTTCCTGCGTCCTGGCTCCTTCTTGTGGGATTTTCCCGGAATCTTCTTATCTGCGGCTCCTTCTGAGCTATTTTGGTTGTTGTTGTTGTTGTTAACAACAAACCATCGTCGGAGGAGCGCCTTGCCTTGGAGTGCTCTTCCCCGAGTTCAGTGTGTCCACGACTGCTGCTGCTTTTATGTTCGTGCGGTGTGCCATTTTTTCCCGCCTGCTGATCGTCTTTCTTCGTGCCTCTCTCTGAGCTATTTTGGTCCATACCATCGTCGGACGAGCGCCTTGTCCTGGAGGCCACTACACCAAGCTCAGAGCGTCCGCGACTGCTGTTGCTTTTGTGTTCGTGCGGTGCGACCTTTTTCCTCGCCTGCTGCTCTCCTTCATTTTCTCCGGAAACTTCTGGCTCCTCCAGTTGGTCAGACTTTCGCTTTGCCGCTCCCCCGCTTGATCTTTTGGGGGGCGAGTTTGTCATTGGCTTCGGCGTAAACATGTGCGCACTTTCGGTTCCGTCTTTTGCTGGTTTTACCGCACTGCTGATTTGGGTTGCTCCCACAGGTGTTCTGCTCGTCTAGCGGCCCTAATGGCGGCCTGTCTGCGTAGTCCGTGGCTAGTAGAGGGCTCCTCATCGTCCCTGACGAACTCCTCGAATAAAACCCGCTCTTCGGGCGATAGCTCATCCGCCTGACCACACGATAGGCTACGCGTCGTACGCTTTCCTCTACCGCGTGTATTCTTCGTGCCCTTCTCCGCTTCCTCTTCCTTTTTGTTTGTGTTTTTGTTGTTGTTGTGACTCATCTTGTTCTTACGACCACCGGCCTGACATGGCAGGCATGGTAGTCTCATAATATATGTGGGGAACTTATGTGGTACGCCGCGTCAGAGCCCCTTGCCGCGGTAAGGCCATAGTTACTTCCCAAGGTGGACCGGTGTCAGGAAGGCGCCGTTCGAATACAGCCGGTTTTTGAACCTCCTGGCTACAAACCAATCCAATGGGCACGGTGTCGCGTGACACCCTGGGTTAGGAGGTGGCAGTTCTTAGTTGCCGCTGGGTAGCGGCCCCTATCATTGCGCCGAGAGCAGAAGCAAACGCCGTCGCAATGACACGGGCCGCTTGCTCAGCGGATTAAGCCCCTACACCAACGTCAAGGTGCCTGCCTTCGTGACGTGCTAACTCGATGGTTGATCTACGGATATGATGCCTCTCACCTCTCATTACCCATCTTCTCCTTCCTCATGGATGGAGGGGATGACATGACCTAGAAGGGACTACTGGTCTTACCAAATCGCTACCACGACAGTCGGGAGTACCGGGTTCATATCCGGCCAAGGACTGTCAATTTCGGCATCACTCCCCAAAACCTTCGGGGAGTACTTTTGCTGTTAACAACAACAACAACAACAACAATGTAAGAGAGCACGCGGAAATGCTTAGCAGTCAATTCCTTCTGAACTGCCACAAGCCAGCACATCCAAACCGTCATCTTTTGGACACAGACGGGGGCGGCCCCGAGAGACATAGGGAGTCATCTCCGTAAGCATTATGACGAGATTCGGCATGATATTACCTTGCCGTTTGATCTGCGGAATCATAAGCGGGCTCTAACCAACATCCACACTGAGTCGGTTGAAACCTTTGTCGAATCTCGACCTGTGAACCCCGTTTTAAACAGTCTTCCACCCGATATTGCTGAAGAGAACGCACCTTACCAAGGGAGACAAGAGTCACCATGGCACAGCTTAGGTTCCCTTATGTACAGTCACTTCTCAGAGCAGAAAGCCCAGGACATCGCCATGGATCCCTGCGCAGTGGAACCACTTTCAAAGCAACCCTGTTTAGTATGTTTTGTCCCATTCCGAAACTATCATCCTCCCCCCTTGCAGCAGGGATGCAAGATATTCTATTGTTACGGGCGGGCGTTGAGCCGAACCCCGGACCAAGAGAATTGATATGCAGTGTCTGTTGCAAAAAGATATATATTAAACGGTCGCATTCTGTGCAACGCTTGTCGTGTAAGAGATGGCTCCATAAATCTGGATGTTCAGGGCTTAACCTTAACATCCACAGACCCTGTACTTTCTTTAGTACTTTTGTGGCCCCTTGTTGTTTGCGCCCTCTTGCGTCCCGCGGTAACCGCCGATCAAGCGCACCCCTACCGCCGCTTTCTAGTAGCAATACTAATAATAATAATAATAATGTCTTAACGACTAGCAGCAGCTATACCCGCCACACAAATTCCAGACTGTGCTCGTGCCTTATGGCGTCAACATCACGCGCAGCAGGTGAGCACTGTCGCTCCCACCGTAGCAGTTTAGACATGAGCAATGCCGAGCACCGGTCTCTCTGTTTCTACATCACACCCCCCTCCCGTTTAAATTCACACGTGAATCAGGATCAACATCTTCTCGCACCTGTCTCTACGTGTACTGTTTGTCGGCAAAGATTATACACGCTCGCGTCATCGGTCAAGTGCAATAACTGCTTAGGCCAATGCCACGTACATCTATGCTCTGGGCTCACAAACAGGAACCTTTGGACGGATGCGTTCATCGCACCATGCTGTAACACGCCTCAACCTACGACGCCAGCCAATCCGGTTACACCAGGTGCACAGCTAACTAGGCTGAGGCACAGCCTTGGTCTTAGCCTACCAACACCTGGGCGAACACATCCGTCTCTCACGCCTATGGTTAACTCGACATCGACCCCACCGGCGCACTTCCAAAACTTACAGCACAACTGTAACGGATTAACTGGTAAGATCGCAGAGATAACTAATTTGATGACGCAATATGACATAAAACTTGCCGCAGTCCAAGAAACCAAGCTCAGTCCTCGGTCGGACCTCATTACCTATGGCGGATATAACATCCACCGGAAAGACCGTCATAGAGTAACAGGAAGTCTGGGAGGTGGTCTAGCGTTCATAACGCACAACTCTGTACAGTATCATCTATTTGATACCGACATCGAAGGAACGGATGATATCTTAGAAAGCCAAGGTATTACCATCCGTACAGGAGATGTCGATCTGCAAATCATTAATATCTACATACCCCCTGTCTCAAGTTGCCCCACCGGTTATCACCCCGACATTAGCTTGCTATTACGAGGAGATAACCCTGTGATCCTGGGCGACTTCAATGCGCACCACGACATGGGGCACTCAAACTTGCCAGCAGACAATAGAGGGCATGTACTTGCAGAACAAATAGATGATACGGCTTTCTGTACATTGAAAGGAGACGCCCCAACGAGAGTATCGGGTAATTGCTATAGTTCGCCAGATATTTCTATCGTAAGCGCAGGACTATTGAACAACACAAATTGGCGACCCATACTCACGTTGGCGTCTGACCATCTCCCAATAGTCATTACCATCGAACGACCGATGGACTTTATTACACCTGAGCATGGTGAAAGAATATGTATAATTTACCAGAAACTGTGAATGCACCTACTTATGTATTCTAATGTTGAGTTACTCATCTCTAACGAAATTTTACACTCTTCATTAGTTCTTCAACTTAACTTTTCACTATACAACCATTTTTCTCTTAAAGATAACTACAACTTCTTTTGTACATATAAAACTGAATTCCTAAATAAATAATTATTACTAGGATCGCCCGTGGTCGAAATTCGACCATCTGAAATTTTCTTCAACTCTCTCTTAATATATGTACATATTCCCCGTTCACAACAAAACCAAGTAAGTGACTCCCTCGTGACAAATGCAAACTTGGATTAAGTGATACCATACAAACAATCTTCACATTAGGGTGGTGCAGCAAAGCAGTACAACAGAAAAGCTGACGACAAAACATTAGGATATATCTACAACAGATTTTTTTTATTTATTTATTTGTTTATGTCTAAGGTACAGCAGACACTTACTATTACAAATTATATTAAACTTACATTAATTGTTACATAAAAAATAAATTTTTAATTTAAATTGCACAAAACCCCGGTATGGGCTTATAATATTTCGATATATAATGGTACTTTTTTTATCGTGACCTTGTGGAATTTTACTTTTAAAAAAAACCTTATCGTTAAAAATATAAACTTTTTAATGGACAAAAAACTAAATAAAGAAGTGCTCTGCGAAAAACCTTGGACTATGTGAATTATGTGATTATGTGAATGATGATGGTGTGAAGATAACGAGGATGCAATGATATTTATTTGATTTGCTACACTTTGTTTTTTTTTTTTTGGCACAAAAATGAAGGCAAGTGGCAGCTGCCTGGTTCGCTGTATACTTATGTACGTTTAGGTGAGAGTAAGGAGCGCGAAAAAGGGTGGGAGCGGTTTTCGAAGCGCAGAGTTTTTGCGGGGAGTGTTTGTCGGAGTTTCGATGATTGTGCAATTTGCAAGGTACCGTTTTTTATTTTTGCTTCACGCATACATATATATATATATGATGTTTGGGAATTTAAACATTTGATTTGAGTAATACCATGCAACGAATCCGCACATTAGGGTAGTGCAGCATATTTAAATGTTTTTTCTTTTAAACACATTTTTTTTAAAGCTATTTTTTGAAAATTACCATTCTGGTGTTGCGAACAAAATTTTTAATTCTATATAACTAACTTCACTTTTTTATATGAAAAATACATTTTCTGCTTAGAAGATATACTTTTCCAATATTTTATTTCTCTAAAAATTTCATAAGTAAAAAAACTATTTAAAAATCGAAAAAGCTTAGCACATTAAATTATCAAAGTAAAAAATGTGGTTTCATACAAAAAAAGTGGAGTTACTTAAGTATGTAAAAAGGTGCATTAGTAAAAGTTCGTATGGTATTTCCCTGCAAAAAATAGTCCGGGATCAATCCAAAGGAAAAGTAGACTACTACTTTTTTTAGTCTCTTTTAGATGGAATAAATTGGTCACATTTGTTCGAGCATGTCCTATGAAGAGACTAATTGTACCCTTTTATACCAGAATGGGTATAAATGTTTACTACTTGCAGGACACCTACATATATTCGATTCTCGGTGGAAGCAAAAATTGAAAACTGTTTCTTTTTTTTTAATTTTTCGTTTTTATTTTATTTTTTAAGCAAGGAAAATTAAAAAAAAAATCAGAGTTCTGTCAATTATACTTCTGTGGTCATAAGCAATAACAGCCTAAGTCGACTTAAGAAATTAGACCAGTTGAAATTTTTGCTGGTGATTTTGAATAGCAACATCGAGACATTTTTCAAGACTTTCATTGGTCTTTTTTTACTTTCTTTACAAACAATTAAATCCAATACGTTTGCCTTAGTTATAAAACAGTTTTGTTACAAAAATTCGCCAGCAAAAATTTCATCTGGTCTAATTTCTTAAGTCGACCTAGGCTGTTTATGCTTATGACCACAGACTTATACTTGCCAGCGTCTAATTACAGCTTTGCTTTAAATGAGACGATTGGGGATATTTTTCTGGGCAATCTTCAACTATATGAAAAATATATTTTCTGCTTAGAAAATATACTTTTCAAATATTTAACCCCCTAAAAATTTCATAAGTGAATTAAACTTAAAAAAAATCGAGAAAAGCTTAGAACATCAAATAATCAAAGTAAAAATGGGTATTTGTTTCCTTTAGGTGTCAACTGCTAATAAATTAGCTAAAATTATGGGAAATATCTCAAAAGACAGGGTTTGGCCTCAGGATCACGAGTCCGGAAGCGCTTTCTAATATTTTGCTTCTCTGAAGAGGTATTTGCAATCAAAGTGGCAAGTTTTCATGTGGTTGTTGTAATTTTATTAGGCTGTACCTAAAAACGTGCGAAAAAATGCGTGCCGTGGATCATTTTTCGATTTTTTGACCATAACTTTCCATAGAAACATAAAATTAAAAAAGCGCTTCCGGACTCGTGATCCTGAGGCCAAAAGCTTTTGAGCTATCTCCCATAATTTTAGCTAATTTATTAGCGATTGATCCCTAAAGGAAACAAATACCCAAAAATGTGTGTTTCGTAAAAAAAAGTAGAGTAGAGTGGTGATTACGTTTCATCAAAAAATGCATTTTTTAAACTCTTCAATTTTCCGTTTTCGTTTGCAAAATGAAGGTAAAACGTCAAACAGAATAAGTTTTCATTTCCTAAAAAATTCACACTTTTTACCCTCTGAAGCTTTGACAGGGTTGCACTGAAAATCAGCTGACGAAAATTTTATTTGACAGATAAATTTGGTGAAAAAAAAATTGGATTTTGCAATAACAATTGAATATGGTTGATAAGCGAAACCTAATTAATTAAAGTCCGTACGATATTTAAATTTCGATCTTAACATTGTGGAATTTTCTTACAAAATCATATCGTTAAAAAAATAAACTTTACCAATAGGCAAAAAGTTAAATATATAAAGCCAGAAGTGAAGCTGGACTTCTTAGCTTACAAATGTTGTTTAGATGCCGAAGATGATATGATATGGTACATTTTGTTGTTTCTTTTTTGGTACAAAATAAAAGCAAGTGGCAACTGCTGGATCATTGCATAGATATGTACGTGTGTGTGTAAGGGAATGAGCGGTAGGTGTGTCTTTGGGAGTTTTATAAGAGTGCTGAATAGTGATGTATAGTTCGGGTATAACAGAATGTGGAGATAACAAAATAGCTGGAGAGTTTGGAGACCTCTCCATTCTAAGTTTCCAATATAAATTTTATAGAGATCTATCCATAAATACTATACGAAATTGGGTTATGACTGTTTGTATGGGGAGAGTGTTAGCCTATTAATATATAGATACTGCAATTTTTCCTAAGGTGATGAAAACATGCAACAACTGAAATTATTATGTTTCGGCTTGTAGTAATGCTATAGATTTTTTTAACAACATTTGAAAGTTAATAACTCCTGCTTTACATTCCTGTGCATGAATTTTAATATTTTTCTTTTAAACAAATTTTTTTAAAGCTATTTTTTGAAAATTACAATTCTGATGTTGGGATAAAAATGTTTAATTCTATATAACTAACTTCACTTTTTTGTATGAAAAATACATTTTCTGCTTAGAAGATATACTTTTCCAATATTTTGTTTCTCTAAAAATTTCATAAGTAAAAAAACTATTTAAAAATCGAAAAAGCTTAGCACATTAAATTATCAAAGTAAAAAATGTGGTTTCATACAAAAAAGTGGAATTTGTTATGTAAAAAGGTGCATTAGTAAAAGTTCGTATGGTATTTCTCTGCAAAAAATACGATTAGTCAGGGATCAATCCAAAGGAAAAGTAGACTACTACCTTTTTAGTCACTTTTAGATGGAATAAATTGGTCACATTTGTTCGAGCATGTCCTATAAAGAGACTAATTGTACCCTTTTATACCAGAATGGGTATAAATGTTTACTACTTGCAGAACACCTATATTCGATTCTCGGTGGAAGCAAAAATTTAAAACTGTTTTTTTTTTTTTAATTTTTTGTTTTTATTTTTTTTTTTTCAGCAAGGAAAATTGAATTTGCTTTAAATGAGACGATTGGGGATATTTTTCTGGGCTATCTTCAACTGTATGAAAAATATATTTTCTGCTTAGAAAATATACTTTTCCAATATTTAACCCCCCAAAAATTTCATAAGTGAATTAAACTTTAAAAAAATCGAGAAAAGCTTAGAACATCAAATAATCAAAGTAAAAATGGGTATTTGTTTCCTTTAGGTGTCAACTGCTAATAAATTAACTAAAATTATGGGAGATAGCCAAAACCTGTCTTTCGAGCTATCTCCCATAATTTTAGCTAATTTATTAGCGGTTGACCCCTAAAGGAAACAAATACCCAAAAATATGTTTTTCGTAAAAAAAGTAGAGTTATGGTGATTTCGTTTCATCAAAAAATGCGTATTTTTTACACTCTTCAATTTTCCGTTTTCGTTTGCAAAATGAAGGATAACGTCAAACAGAATATGCTTTCATTTCCTAAAAAACTCACACTTTTTACCCTCTGAAGCTTTGACAGGGTAGTTGGTTGCACTGAAAATCAGCTGACGAAAATTTTATTTGACAGATAAATTTGGTGAAAAAAATTGGATTTTGCAATAACAATTGAATATGGTTGATAAGTGAAAACTAATTATTCATGCACATAGCATAGCAAACGGGCAATGTTTTTTGTTCGTTTTATCGATATAGGGGTTTCATGTAGAACGGGTACACTTTTATCACACTTTTACAGTATTCTGTGCAAGGGTATAAACATGTTCAACGAAATCAGCATTAGTGTCACGTAAAATTGTTCTTTAGTTAAAGTCCGTACGATATTTAAATTTCGATCTTAACATTGTGGAATTTTCTTATAAAATCATATCGTTAAAAAAATAAACTTTAACCAAAAGGCAAAAAGTTAAATATATAAAGCCAGAATTGAAGCTGGACTTCTTAGCTTACAAATGGTGTTTAGATGCCGAAGATGATATAATTTGGTACATTTTGTTGTTTTTTTTTGGCACAAAAATAAAAGCAAGTGGCAGCTGCTGGATCATTGCATAGATATGTACGTGTGTGTGTAAGGGAATGAGCGGTAGGTGTGTCTTTGGGAGTTTTATAAGAGTGCTGAATATTGATGTATAGTTCGGGTATAACAGAATGTGGAGATAACAAAATAGCTGGAGAGTTTGGAGACCTATTTTTTCTTTAATAACAAATAAACTAAAAATAATTTTCAAAATTTTTTTTGGTGAGACACCAGATTAGTCCATTCTAAGTTTCCACTATAAATTTTATAGAGATCTATCCATAAATACTATACGAAACTGGGTTGCGTCTGTTTGTATGGGGAGAGTGTTAGCCTATTAATATATAGATACTGCAATTTTTCCTAAGGTGATGAAAACATGCAACAACTGAAATTATTATGTTTCGGCTTGTAGTAATGCTATAGATTTTTTTAACAACATTTGAAAGCTAATAACTCCTGCTTTACATTCCTGTGCATGAATTTTAATATTTTTCTTTTAAACAAATTTTTTTAAAGCTATTTTTTGAAAATTACAATTCTGATGTTGGGATAAAAATGTTTAATTCTATATAACTAACTTCACTTTTTTGTATGAAAAATACATTTTCTGCTTAGAAGATATACTTTTCCAATATTTTGTTTCTCTAAAAATTTCATAAGTAAAAAAACTATTTAAAAATCGAAAAAGCTTAGCACATTAAATTATCAAAGTAAAAAATGTGGTTTCATACAAAAAAGTGGAATTTGTTATGTAAAAAGGTGCATTAGTAAAAGTTCGTATGGTATTTCTCTGCAAAAAATACGATTAGTCAGGGATCAATCCAAAGGAAAAGTAGACTACTACTTTTTTAGTCACTTTTAGATGGAATAAATTGGTCACATTTGTTCGAGCATGTCCTATAAAGAGACTAATTGTACCCTTTTATACCAGAATGGGTATAAATGTTTACTACTTGCAGAACACCTATATTCGATTCTCGGTGGAAGCAAAAATTTAAAACTGTTTTTTTTTTTTTTAATTTTTTGTTTTTATTTTTTTTTTTCAGCAAGGAAAATTGAATTTGCTTTAAATGAGACGATTGGGGATATTTTTCTGGGCTATCTTCAACTGTATGAAAAATATATTTTCTGCTTAGAAATTATACTTTTCCAATATTTAACCCCCCAAAAATTTCATAAGTGAATTAAACTTTAAAAAAATCGAGAAAAGCTTAGAACATCAAATAATCAAAGTAAAAATGGGTATTTGTTTCCTTTAGGTGTCAACTGCTAATAAATTAACTAAAATTATGGGAGATAGCCAAAACCTGTCTTTCGAGCTATCTCCCATAATTTTAGCTAATTTATTAGCGGTTGACCCCTAAAGGAAACAAATACCCAAAAATATGTTTTTCGTAAAAAAAGTAGAGTTATGGTGATTTCGTTTCATCAAAAAATGCGTATTTTTTACACTCTTCAATTTTCCGTTTTCGTTTGCAAAATGAAGGATAACGTCAAACAGAATATGCTTTCATTTCCTAAAAAACTCACACTTTTTACCCTCTGAAGCTTTGACAGGGTAGTTGGTTGCACTGAAAATCAGCTGACGAAAATTTTATTTGACAGATAAATTTGGTGAAAAAAATTGGATTTTGCAATAACAATTGAATATGGTTGATAAGTGAAAACTAATTATTCATGCACATAGCATAGCAAACGGGCAATGTTTTTTGTTCGTTTTATCGATATAGGGGTTTCATGTAGAACGGGTACACTTTTATCACACTTTTACAGTATTCTGTGCAAGGGTATAAACATGTTCAACGAAATCAGCATTAGTGTCACGTAAAATTGTTTTTTAGTTAAAGTCCGTACGATATTTAAATTTCGATCTTAACATTGTGGAATTTTCTTATAAAATCATATCGTTAAAAAAATAAACTTTAACCAAAAGGCAAAAAGTTAAATATATAAAGCCAGAATTGAAGCTGGACTTCTTAGCTTACAAATGGTGTTTAGATGCCGAAGATGATATAATTTGGTACATTTTGTTGTTTTTTTTTGGCACAAAAATAAAAGCAAGTGGCAGCTGCTGGATCATTGCATAGATATGTACGTGTGTGTGTAAGGGAATGAGCGGTAGGTGTGTCTTTGGGAGTTTTATAAGAGTGCTGAATATTGATGTATAGTTCGGGTATAACAGAATGTGGAGATAACAAAATAGCTGGAGAGTTTGGAGACCTATTTTTTCTTTAATAACAAATAAACTAAAAATAATTTTCAAAATTTTTTTTGGTGAGACACCAGATTAGTCCATTCTAAGTTTCCACTATAAATTTTATAGAGATCTATCCATAAATACTATACGAAACTGGGTTGCGTCTGTTTGTATGGGGAGAGTGTTAGCCTATTAATATATAGATTATGGGAGATAGCCAAAACCTGTCTTTCGAGCTATCTCCCATAATTTTAGCTAATTTATTAGCGGTTGACCCCTAAAGGAAACAAATACCCAAAAATATGTTTTTCGTAAAAAAAGTAGAGTTATGGTGATTTCGTTTCATCAAAAAATTCGTATTTTTTACACTCTTCAATTTTCCGTTTTCGTTTGCAAAATGAAGGATAACGTCAAACAGAATATGCTTTCATTTCCTAAAAAACTCACACTTTTTACCCTCTGAAGCTTTGACAGGGTAGTTGGTTGCACTGAAAATCAGCTGACGAAAATTTTATTTGACAGATAAATTTGGTGAAAAAAATTGGATTTTGCAATAACAATTGAATATGGTTGATAAGTGAAAACTAATTATTCATGCACATAGCATAGCAAACGGGCAATGTTTTTTGTTCGTTTTATCGATATAGGGGTTTCATGTAGAACGGGTACACTTTTATCACACTTTTACAGTATTCTGTGCAAGGGTATAAACATGTTCAACGAAATCAGCATTAGTGTCACGTAAAATTGTTCTTTAGTTAAAGTCCGTACGATATTTAAATTTCGATCTTAACATTGTGGAATTTTCTTATAAAATCATATCGTTAAAAAAATAAACTTTAACCAAAAGGCAAAAAGTTAAATATATAAAGCCAGAATTGAAGCTGGACTTCTTAGCTTACAAATGGTGTTTAGATGCCGAAGATGATATAATTTGGTACATTTTGTTGTTTTTTTTTGGCACAAAAATAAAAGCAAGTGGCAGCTGCTGGATCATTGCATAGATATGTACGTGTGTGTGTAAGGGAATGAGCGGTAGGTGTGTCTTTGGGAGTTTTATAAGAGTGCTGAATATTGATGTATAGTTCGGGTATAACAGAATGTGGAGATAACAAAATAGCTGGAGAGTTTGGAGACCTATTTTTTCTTTAATAACAAATAAACTAAAAATAATTTTCAAAATTTTTTTTGGTGAGACACCAGATTAGTCCATTCTAAGTTTCCACTATAAATTTTATAGAGATCTATCCATAAATACTATACGAAACTGGGTTGCGTCTGTTTGTATGGGGAGAGTGTTAGCCTATTAATATATAGATTAATCTTGATTTCTTTTCCTGCTGCTATGTTCTGAGGTTATGGGCCCAGGACAACGTTGAAAGGAATTGAAGTAACTCAAACACGTGTTGCTAATTTATACGAGTCAATTGTATAAAGTTTTTTTTTTGCACGGGGCGACGAGTATCAAGATGGCGGATAATAATATCATAAAAATACCACAATTTGACGGCACGAATTTTAGTAATTGGAAATATCGTGTGGGCATTTTGTTGGATGAGCGGAATTTACAAAAATATATTGAAGAAGACATTGTTAATATCTTGGCATCGGTTGATGCGGCTAGGCGTGATGAAATTCGTTTAGAAGAGAAAAAGTGTGTATCCATATTGGTGCAAACCATCAAGAATAGTCAATTGGAGTATGTAAAAGATAAAAGAAGCGCAAAGGAGATGTTCGACTCGTTGTGCGCAATTTTCGAAAGGAAAAGTATCGCAGGTTATTTGCTGGTTAAAAAGCAATTGCTCTTGATGAAATACCAAGATGGCGACGAAATGGTCGAACACTTCGGAATTTGTAAAAACAAGGTTAATGGATGAGCACAACAAACGAAATGGCCGTGAGCAATCAAAAAAATTCGTGTGGCGAATCAGGCGCAATGCAGGCTAAGAGCAAAAAGAAGCTGTTGAAATGCTATCAATGTGGTAAGGTTGGGCACATAAAATCCAAGTGTTTTTCGAAAAAGAAGGATATACGCCCGAACAGCGCGAACAAAGCATTCAGTGAAAACCATACAACGTTATGTGCAGTCAGGAATGATCAGAGTTTCATGCAACTCGCAGTTGGTTGCTCATGCAGCTCAAGAAGCAAGAAGTGGTGACCATGTGGGTCAAATTAAGTTCACGCTTGACTCTGGTGCAACACAACACATGGTAAATGAGAAGAAATATTTTGATAATCTGAAGAACATCAATAGTATTGAAATTTCCGTGGCAAAGAAAAATTAAATCATTTTAGCGAAACAGCAAGGTGAAATTTCCGTAAAGACATTCAATGGTGATAATTTATCTACAAAAATAATAGAAAACGTTTTGTACGTAAAAGATTTGCACTGCAATTTAATGTCAATCCGATGTTTGACAAAGAAGGGGTATTGTGTTGTATTCGAGGGCGAAAAAGCGTTCGTATCGAAAAATGGCCTAATGGAGTGTGGTTGCTAAGTGACCTTGCTCAATCCCGACTCTTGCGTCCTCGTTCGTGCACTCTGGGCAACGGGAGCTACCTAGGCTCGCGGCAGAAAGAGAGGGAGCCCCGGTGGGCCACTCTGACATACTTGGTTTAAGGGCTCACCGAGGTTTTTGCGTAGCGTCTGTTCACCATGAGGCGCGGCTGCAAGCGGGCGTCTGTCTTGAAGCAAGCGGCTCGCTATATAAATGTGTAAATATTTTCCAAAAACCCCGAAATGGGTTGTGCGCTGGGTTGGCGACCCGCCACGTAAAAAACTTAATTCCAATGAAAACAAAATCAAAGCCTCGGATGAGAACCCCCTTTAATGTTGACGACCCGGCAAAACGAATAAGGCATAATGATTTGGATATTAGGGCATGTACCGGGAATGTCCGGACCCTTTCAAGGGACGGTGCCGCTGCCCGACTGGTTGATGTCCTCGTAGGCGCAAAGGCCGACATCACCGCGCTGCAGGAAATGCGATGGACGGGGCAAGGAAAGACGACCATCGGTCCTTGTGACGTAAACAACAGTGGCCAGACACGCGGCAAAGCGCGTGGTGTAGGATTCGTGTTGGGAAAGAGACTTCGCCGCCAAGTATTAGCGTTCACTCCTGTGGACGAGCGTCTCGCTGCGATCCGCATCAAGGCGAGGTTTTTCAACATAACATTTATCTGCGCCTATGCGCCGACTGAGGAGACGGACGACGCAGAGAAGGACTCCTTCTACGATAAACTTGAACAGACTTATGATCGCTGCCCCCAGCATGATATCAAAATCGTGCTCGGCGACTTTAATGCCAAGGTGGGCAAGGAAGGAGTCTTTGGTCCTACAGTTGGAAAATTCAGTCTCCACGATATAACATCCCCCAACGGCACCAGGTTGATTGACTTCGCCGCTGCTCGCAATATGTCGCCTGATCAAAGAACTAGAAACCAGATTGATCATGTCTTGATTGACGGCAGACATAGCTCCACCGTTCTGGACGTGCGTACACTGCGTGGTCCCAATATTGACTCTGACCATTATCTTGTCGCAGCCAAGATACGCACACGCCTCTGTGCAACGAAGAAAGTGCGCACAGTAACGGAAGGAAAGTTTGACGTCGAGAAGTTGCGCGTGACACAGACAGCTGATAATTTCTCCACTCGACTCTCACACCTGCTAGCAGAGGGCAATCCCCGACCTAACGATGTAACCGAGCAATGGAAGCATATCTCTCACTCATTGCGTACCGCCGCTGAGGCCACTATAGGGTTCCAGCGAGCCCGCAAGAACAACTGGTACGGTGAGGAATGCAAAACTGCCTCGAAAAAAAAGGACGCTGCCTACAAGGAGACGTTGCGAACGGGCGCAACCCGCAGTGTATGGCAACAATATCGTGAGGCATAGAAGGAAGAGAGACGCCTTTTCAGAAAAAAGAAAAGTGAGGCCGAAAGGCGTGAGTGTGAGGAGCTTGAGATGCTGGCTGACAGGAATGATACCCGAAAATTCTATGAAAAGATCCGGCGGATGACGGAAGGTTTTAAGACCGTGGCAAGCTCCTGTAAGGGCAATAATGGCGACCTGGTAACCGACGTACAAAGTGTACTTAAATTATGGAGGGAGCACTTCTCCTCACTGCAAAATTGCGAGGGAGACGTCGAACCCGATACCCCAATCCCTGACGATGGAAAAGTCGTCTCACCACCTGACTATGATGAAGTGAGGATAGCTATATCCCGGCTCAAAAACAACAAAGCGCCTGGAAAAGACGGACTACCCGCCGAGCTGTTCAAACACGGAGGCGAAGAAATGGTAAAAAGCATGCATCAGCTCTTATGCAGAATATGGTCAGACGAATGCATGCCTCCGGATTGGAATTTAAGTGTGCTTTGCCCAATCCACAAGAAAGGCGATCCCGCTCACCGCACCAACTACCGCGGAATTAGTATTCTTAATATTGCATATAAGGTTCTTTCTAGCGTGTTGTGTGAAAGGCTGAAGCCCATCGTAGACAAACTGATTGGACCTTATCAGTGTGGCTTTAGACCTGGTAAGTCTAGCATCGACCAGATTTTCACGATACGCCAAATCCTGGAGAAGACCCATGATAAAAGAATCGACACACACCATCTCTTTGTCGATTTCAAAGCCGCTTTTGACAGCGCAAAAAGGAGTTGCCTGTATGCCGCCATGTCTGAATTTGACTTCCCTGCAAGCGTTATACGGCTTTGCCAAATGACGTTGAGCAATACCAACAGCTCCGTCAGAATCGGGAAGGACCTCTCTGAGCCATTTGAAACCAAACGAGGCTTCAGACAGGGCGACTCCCTTTCGTGCGATTTCTTCAATCTGATGCTGGAGAAGATAATTCGTGCAGCAGAGCTAAACCGCAATGGTACAATCTTTTACAAGAGCGTGCAATTGCTGGCGTATGCCGATGATATTGATATCATTGGCCTTAACAACCGCGCCGTAAGCGCTGCCTTCTCTGGACTGGATAAGGAAGCGAAAAAAGTGGGCCTTGCCGTGAACGAGGACAAGACGAAGTATTTGCTGTCATCAAAGAAAGAATCGGCGCACCTGCGCCTTGGCAGCCATGTCACTGTTGATAGTTACAAATTTGAAACTGTGAGGGACTTCGTGTATTTGGGAACCAGTATTAACACCGAAAATAATATCCGTCTAGAAATCCAGCGGAGAATCACTCTTGCCAACAAGTGCTACTTTGGACTGAGTAGGCAATTGAGAAGTAAAGTCCTCTCTCGAAGAACAAAGATCACGCTCTATAAGTCTCTTATCATACCTGTCCTGATGTATGGCTCAGATTCATGGACAATGTCAAGAGAAGATGAGATGGCCCTTGGAGTATTTGAGAGAAAAGTTCCAATTGGCGTCAGTTATCGCTAAAAAGGAATGACTGGCGTGCTTTGATATGCAACGGCCAAAATCGCTTAGGCGGTTAAGCGCCAATAAATGATGATGATGATGATCGAAAAATGGGAAAACAATGTTTGTTGCACATCTGAATGGAAATCTGTATGAAGTAGTATTACATATTGATCGTAATATGTTTGCTGGTGTAACAGGTGAAAAGAATTTAAACAGATTTTCACAAAATTTAAGGCATTTTAGAATGGGGCATTTGAATGCCTATGATATGAAAAAGATGGTTGCGCGTCAAATGGTTGAAGGCCTAAATGTGATAAGTATAGACACGGAGTCGAAATTTTGCGAATCATGCATTTTTGGTAAACAAAATCGAATGCCATTTCCAAAGAACAGGCATGCGCGTTCACATCGCATCTTGGAATTGATTGTTGTTGTTGTTGTAGCGAGGTGTAGCCCTGCCTAAATGTCAGAGAGGGTCACCCCGAGTGTATTGCTCTTGGCCGGGTCGATATAAGAAAACGGCCCGGGTCGTTTCGGCACGATGGATACAGCACAAGTACTGGTACCGTTCTCGTAGAACCGGCAATACAAGAAACCAGCCGTGTAGGCCATGTAGGTCATTTAGCGTTACCCAGGGTGCACCAACTGGGGGGCGACCTACTTTTACACCCCTATGGAATTGATTCACAGTGACGTGTGTGGCCCAATGCCAGTAACAGCGTACGATGGTTCCAGGTACTTTATATCATTCACTAATGATTTTTCTAGAGCATCGATGATTTATTCGATTCGGAGGAAAAGTGAGGCACTCGAAAAATTCAAAGAATTTCAAGCAATGGCTGAAGCTTTTCATGGTGTAAAAATTGCCAAATTTACAACCGATAATGGTGGCGAATACATTTCCAACGAATTTAAACAATATTAGAAGAGCAAGGGTGTCCAAATGAAAACAACTGTACCATATAATCCGGAAATGAATTCCATTTCGGAACGGCTAAATCGAACACTTCAAGAGAAAGCGAGAACCATGTTATTGGCAAGCAATCTGGATGAAAAATTCTGGAATGAAGCAATTTTGACGGCGAATTATCTTAAAAATCGATCCATAACTACGGCAATCGGTAAGCAGTTTTATTTAAAGACACCAGCTGAAATCTGGTTCAAAGAAAAATCGAATTTGTCACACTTACGCATATTTGGTTCAGAATGTTATAATCACGTCTCCCGTGGCACAACAAAACCAAGTAACTAGTTTTTTCAAAATGTTGGGAAATTAAGGATTTGCGTAGCAGCCCATATCTTCGTCAAATATCAATTTTTGTATACAACTTTTTTAATTATGAAAAGATAAGACCCCAAAGTTTTTTTATGCACATGTGCAGGAAATTTTTTTGACGTAGTTATGGATATATTGACCACGATAAACAGTTACAGAGTTTTTAAAAAACACGATTTTTTCCTTTTGTGTAAGAACAAAACCAAGCAACTTCCAAGTAACTTTGATTTTAGTTTGATACGATTTTTGGCTTTCATACAAAAAAAAATTTTGTGTAACGACAAAACCAAGCAAGTTGATAGTTACTTGGGTTTGTTGTGCACTTTCATATAAAAACGAGATTGCATGCCGGTAGCAAATCCTTTTTATTTTTTGGGTCTCACACTAATTTTTCCTTGTTTATCTCATCGATAGTCGAAATCCAAAGGAGAAACACTCTTGCCAACAAGTGTTACTTCGGAGTAAGTAGGCAATTGAGAAGTAAAGTCCTCTCTCGACAGACGAAGATCACGCTATATACATAAGTCTCTTATCATATGAGTCCCATGTACGGCTCGGAATCATGGGCAGTGTCAAGAGAAGATGAGATGGCCCTTGGAGTATTTGAGAGAAAAGTTCTCCGAAAGATCTGTGATGCCAACGGCGAGTATCGAAGGAAATTTAACGATGAGCTGTACGAGCTCTACGCAGAACTGACCATATTGTAGCGAATTAAAGCCCAAAGGCTCCGCTGAAGCTCCAGCCCAGAAGGTTTTCCTATCGATACCCGAATCGGGCAGCAGAAGAAAGGGGCGACCTCGACTGCAATGGAAAAAGGAAAGATTGGCGTGGTTTGATACGAAGCGACCAAAATTGCCTTGGCTTGATATATATATTCTAGATTCTCACCATCAGGCAAACCAAGATTACACCTTCCGGTAGTGGGCTGCCCTTGAGGAAAAAGAAGCTCTTGGCCTGCGTCTGACTCAAGACTAAAAAGTTCTCTTGCACTACCATTACTTTCAGATATAGTTAGTATAAAAAAGTCCTTACTTCTCTGGCAAAATGTGTTCTGGTTCGCCATCTGATGCTGGGCTGAAATCACATAATATTCCCTAGCTTATCCCTGCATTAATTTTAAAATTATCTCAAATACTTATCTTATAGCAATAAGATAAATCAAGCATCTTTAAAAGTTACTTGGTTTTGTGAAATAATCACATACATTTTTTGAGGAAATTCAAATAATTCTTGATTAACAACTGAGTTTTAATGGTTTTTGCATTAATAGGAGATCGAAACTAAATCAGAAACTTAAAGTGACGATAAGAAATTGATTTCTAATCATTTTTTGTAAAAAAGCCTAGTATTTGTTGTAAAATTTTCAGTTATTAAAAAAAGAACACTAGTTACTTGGTTTTGTTGTGAAATAAATTCTTGATTCAGTGCATTTTAAGTTACTTGGTTTTATAACTTTTTTAGTTTAAGGTACTTAGAAACAAGATAGGAAGAAACGGATCGATGTCCCTGATAGATTTTTTTAACGGGATTCCGAAAATTCGTAGAACGACGAAACCAAGTAACTGACACTTACTTGGTTCTGTGATGTCACGGGAGATGTAGCATCAAGCAATCGTTCAAAGTTCAGTCCAAAATCAACTAAATGTATAATGTTAGGTTATGGTGCATCAATGGGCACATATCGGCTTTGGGATACGACAAAAGACACACTAGTCTTTGGGCGCCACGTAACTTTTAATGAGGCTTCTGTCTTAGACCAAACTAAATTGGTGGAATTGCAAATCTCAGAGGCGGCACCGAATACGATAAATTTTAACAGCAAGTTGGACCGAGATGACACTGAATCGAAATCATCTGCGGGAGATTTGAAAAACGACGATGAGTTGCTTGACGCTGATGGTCGCGATGAAGCGAACAACGATGTTTTTTATAATTGTTATAACGAAAATATCAGAAGTGAAGGGGTTCGAAACACAGATAGCACCACTCCACAAAGAAGTGAGCGTAAACGGCGAGCACCAGATAGATACGGTGAATGGGCTGAGACAGCTCATTTTGCACTATCGGCTGAACAATTTGTTGATGATGATCCGATTTCAGTTAACGATGCTATTCAGCGTAATGATGGGGAGAAATGGAAGGAGGCCATGCAAAGTGAGTACGATTCCTTAATGAAAAATAGTACTTGGACAGTTTGTGACTTACCAAAAAATCGAAAGGCAATCACAAACAAATGGGTTTTCAAGATAAAACGAAAATCTGATGGCTCGATCGAGAAATATAAAGCGCGTCTTGTAGCGCGAGGCTTTACACAAAAATATGGTTTTGATTATCGGGAAACCTATGCTCCAGTTGCCAAGTTGGTGACATTGAAGATTTTACTTTCTATTGCGAACCAAATGGACATGCACATTCATCAAATGGATGTAAAGAGCGCGTTTTTGAATGGGGAGTTAGAAGAAGAAATTTTTATGGAACTTCCAGATGGATACAAACAAGCAAATAAAGTATGTAAATTGAATCGCGCACCTTACGGATTGAAACAAGCATCGCGTGCCTGGAATGAAAGGTTCAATAAATTTATGATTCGAACTGGGTTCAAGCAATGTGAATCGGATCACTGTGTTTACGTACACAGTAAAAATAAAAGTCTAACTTTAATACCTTTTTGGTGTTTATATATAACAACACCGAAAAAGTATTAAATTAATACCATGTTCGGTCTGATTTCTCGTGAGAGAGGAATTCAGTCGAAGATTCTCTCAGGCAAAAAAAAAAAAATTACAGTTTTATTATATTGCCTTCACCGAGAGTCGAACTCACAATTTATTGAATGCTCAACGGAGATGTCTACTATCAAGCCATCGAGTACTTATGTTTGTCAGCGTCTAATTGCACTGTTGTTCTTTATGTAGTATCGCAATAGCGACGAACCGCGTGCTCTGAGCAAACAAACCACCGGACTTAATTTAATGCTAAAAAGTAATTAATTTAATACTTTTCCGGCTTTGTTTTAAAACAAATAGTACCTAAAACATTAAAATGAGAGAAAGCGCTAGGGAGAGAGCGCTTTAGTATTATTTTGGTATTGTTTTAAAACTATTTGGAATTAAAAAAAATTCAGAGTCTTAAATTAATACTATTTAGTATTAAAACTCAAATTTAATTCCAAAAAGGCTTAATTTCAATACCGACTGGTATTAAAAGTAAACTTTCATTTTTTACTGTGTAAAACGGCAAAATGAAATTCTGGTTATAATTTTGCTATACGTCGATGACATACTGGTATTTTGCAGCGATTTGAAAACAATCAACGTCGTAAAACAATTGATGTCAAAGGAATTTGAAATGACCAATATGGGAAAGGCAGATACATTTCCGGGCATGCGTATTGAACAAAATATGGAATAAAATTAAAGAAAAAAAAACTTTTTTAAAAATAAGCTTTTATTATTGGTTTATAAAACTAACTAAAAAGTAAATAAAATTAAAGAAAAAAAAAACTTTTTTAAAAATAAGCTTTTATTATTGGTTTATAAAACTAACTAAAAAGTAAAAAATAAATTGACTGTAAAGGAATATAACACTTTATAAGTTCATTGTAACCTTTAAAGATAATTTGGCTTCTTCGTCTGCCACAAAATAATTCCATATTGTACATAATTATATATTTCTAACATTAAAACTTTACACCTAAATTATTAAATCTTCCAGTATGTATCACATTCCTAATTTTATTAATAATAAAAGCGTGTTAAATTTCGATAGCAAAAAGTTTTTTTTTCTTTAATTTTATTTTTGACTTTTTAGTTCGGTTTGATAACAAGAGGCAATAATGTCGCAGCGACATCAATCGGCTGCTAGGAGCAACAGAAACCATAGAATCTTTTACAATAAAGCCGCGTGGTCAATAAAGTTACTTTCGGTTTATCAACAAGAGGCAATAATGTCGCAGCGACATCAATCGGCTGCTAGCAGCAACAGAAACCATAGAATCTTTTACAATAAAGCCGCGTGGTTAATAAAGTTACTTTTGGGATATTGGAATAAAGACTAAACTAAACGATAAATGGGATTTTTGAAATTAAGCAAATTTTTTTATTTACTGTTAGCGAAGCCTGAACGATGATGAAAATTTGCAAAATCCCATCTTAACTGCAAGTTAGTACAATATCAAAAGCAATATTTCCTGGAATGAAAACTTTCGAATATCTCTACTCGTGCGCCACCTATCGGAATTATTTTTTCGTTATTTTGCGTGGAGGCAGAAAACTAAACGATGATGAAAATTTCAAGATCCTACCTCAACGGGAAGTTCGTTGAAAAACGAATTAATCGACACTGAAAACAGACCTTCGTAATTCTCAAATAAAGCGACTCACGCGCCTCCTAGCGGGTCCAATTTTTTTTTTAACATTTAGAAATTAATTAAGTAACACAAACGTAAAATATCAGCCAAATAGGTCCATAATTACGATTTTGAGTTTTTGTTACCGCTATCTCAGCCCCACCTAGCGGAATTTTTTTTTACAAAAATATTTCTTTTCATGGTAGTAATACATGTTACGATTTTCAGCTAAATCGGACCATAAATGCGAATTTTGAAAATATAGCGACCCACGCGCCACCTATCGACATTCTTTTTTTATAATATTGCATTGTCATCGGGGTTATACATGGGTGCAGAATTTCAGATCAATCGGACACCGGGAAGTGTATCAAATTTAGCTTGCAAGATTTGATAACAGACAGCCGTCAGGTGAAACTAAATAAAAGCTTATAATAAAAAGTTTTTTTCTTTAATTTTATTTCTCATATTCCATTAACACTTAATTCTAGCACTTGAATCACGCGAATGAAGACACAATCAGTAAAATCTAATAAATTAATTAGAACTGCGTTTCAATAATAATTAGCTGTTTCCTTTTTTCTTCAATTTAATAATTCAAAATCAGCATAGCCATCTGAAGTAATTAGCCGAATGTTGCATTCTTCAGCGCCATCTGCATATCAATATATAATGCTCAGTGCCATCTGTATATCAATAGACAATAGAAATTCACCTCGTGGTAAGTAAAGGTACTTTTGGAATACACCACGCGGCGAATTCCAATCTTCTTTATATAATGCTCAGTGCCATCTGCATATCAATAGACAATGCTCATAAGAGTAAAGGAATTCACCGCGTGGTAAGTAAAGGTACTTTTGGAATACACCACGCGGCGAATTCCAATCTTCTTTCTATGGCAATAGGGAAAAACGACTAAACTTGGGTGATGATTGGATTTTTGCAAATAAAGCAATATTTTAGATTTTTTTTTTGTTAATGCATTGCCAGTAAAACCTGATCGATGGTGAAAATTTCAAAACCCCAGCTCAACGGGGAGTTAGTTCAAAATCGAAAGCAAAATCTCTGTAAATTAAATTTTTCAAATATCTCTACCCATGCACCACCTATCGGAATTATTTTTTTATTATAGTGCATTGGCGTATAAAACTAAGCGATGATGAAAATTTCAAGATCCTACCTCAACGGGAAGTTCATTGAAAAACGAATTAATCGACACTGAAAACAGACCTTCGTAATTCTCAAATAAAGCGACTCACGCGGCACCTAGCGGGTCCAATTTTTTTTTAACATTTAGAAATTAATTAAGTAACACACACGTAAAATATCAGCCAAATCGGTCCATAATTACGATTTTGAGTTTTTATTACCGCTATCTCAGCCCCACCTAGCGGAATTTTTTTTTACAAAAATATTTCTTTTCATGGTAGTAATACATGTTACGAATTTCAGCTAAATCGGACCATAAATGCGAATTTTGAAAATATAGCGACCCACGCGCCACCTATCGAAATTTTTTTTTTATAATATTGCATTGTCATCAGGGTTATACATGGGTGCAGAATTTCAAATCAATCGGACACCGGGAAGTGTATCAAATTTAGCTTGCAAGATTTGATAACAGACAGCCGTCAGGTGAAACTAAATAAAAGCTTATAATAATAAAAAAAGGGACGATCATTTTGAGTCAGTCAAATTACTTAAAGAAAGTCTTGCGGAAATTCAATATGCAAGATTGCAAGGCAAAGGCAACGTCAATTAAGAAAAGTTTACATTTAGAACCAGGCGATAAAAACTGTACAAGCCACCCGTATAGAGAACTAATTGGTTGCTTAATTTATGCGACTGTTACCACCAGACCCGATTTATGTGCTGCCACAGGATACTTCAGTCGGTTTCAAAGCTGTTTCAATGAAACTCACTTCACTCATGCAAAACGCATTCTACGGTATATTCGTGGAACTTTGGATCTGAAATTAGTATACACTAAAAATGAAACTGTGCAAAAATTGATCGGATACAGCGACTCCGACTGGGGCGGCGATAAAAATGATGGAAAATCAACATCGGGATACGTGTTTAAATTGTTTGGAAACACGGTCAGCTGGGCATCACGCAAACAAGCAACAGTTAGCTTATCGTCAACAGAAGCCGAGTATATAGCATTGGCTGAAACAATTTGTGAACTCAAATGGATTCGAAAGTTACTTTTGGAGTTAAGCATTAAACACGATCAGCCAACAGTTATATATGAAGACAACCAATCGTGTATAAAAATTGCTAATGAGCCAAAAGAAAGAAAACGGATGAAACATTTGGACATAAAATATAATTTTATTCGTGAAGCCATTGCAAGTGGGGAGGTTCAGCTCGAATACAAACCAACGGATGAACAAGTTGCGGACATTATGACAAAGGGACTTGGCGGAAACTTATTTCTTCAACATCGAAAACACATAAATTTGATTTGATATTTATTTCAAAAATTTTAATGAAATTGTATTATTCAAATAGTTATGTTATTGCTTAAAAGCAAACACAGTTTCTATTAAATTAAGAGGCGGTGAAAGAATATGTATAATTTACCAGAAACTGTGAATGCACCTACTTATGTATTCTAATGTTGAGTTACTCATCTCTAACGATATTTTACACTCTTCATTAGTTCTTCAACTTAACTTTTCACTATACAACCATTTTTCTCTTAAAGATAACTACAACTTCTTTTGTACATATAAAACTGAATTCCTAAATAAATAATTATTATTAATCTTGATTTCTTTTCCTGCTGCTATGTTCTGACATGGTACATACATTAACTTTACCAAGGCGGACTGGGACAGTTTTCAGACATATACGGACGAATCCTTGGCTGCTCTATCCATTCCTACGGACGTACGCAAAGGCAAACGAGACTTCCGCAACGTCATTGACTCGGCCTCTAAACGCTTCATTCCTGCGGGTCGAATATCCCAAATAAGACCAAATTTCCCCGTTTGGTATGTTTTGTCCCATTCCGAAACTATCATCCTCCCCCCTTGCCGCAGGGCTGCAAGATATTCTATTGTTACGGGCGGGCGTTGAGCCGAACCCCGGACCAAAAGAATGGATATGCAGTGTCTGTTGCAAAAAGATATATATTAAACGGTTGCATTCTGTGCAATGCTTCTCGTGTAAGAGATGGCTCCATAAATCTGGATGTTCAGGGCTTAACCTTAACATCCACAGACCCCGTACTTTCGTGGCCCCTTGTTGTTTGCGCCCTCGGGCGTCCCGCGGTAAGCGCCGTTCAAGCACACCCCTACCGCCACTTTCTAGTACCATACTAATAGTAATAATAATAATGTCTTAACGACTAGCAGCACTTCTGCTATACCCGCCACACAAACTCCAGACTGTTGCTCGTGCCTTATGGCGTCAACATCACGCGCAGCAGCTCAACACTCTCGCTCCCACAGGAGCAGTTTAGACATGAGCAACTCCGAGCACCAGTCTCTCTCTGTTTCTATATCACACCCCCCCCCCCCCCCCCCCCCCCCCCTCCCGTTTAAATTCTCACGTAAGTCAGGATCAACATCTTCTCGCACCTGTCTCTACGTGTACTGTTTGTCGGCAAAGATTATACACGCTCGCGTCATCGGTCAAATGCAATAACTGCTTAGGCCAATGCCACGTACATCTATGCTCTGGGCTCGCTAACAGGAACCTCTGGACGGATGCATTCATCGCACCATGCTGTAACACACCTCAAACTACGACGCCAGCCAACCCGGTTACACCGGGTCCACAGCTAACTAGGCTGGGGCACAGCCTTGGTCTTAGCCTACCAACACCTGGGCGAACACATCCGTCTCTCACGCCTATGGTTAATTCGACATCGACCCCACCGGCGCACTTCCAAATCTTACAGCACAACTGTAACGGATTAACTGGTAAGATCGCAGAGATAACTAATTTGATGACGCAATATGACATAAAACTTGCCGCAGTCCAAGAAACCAAGCTCAGTCCTCGGTCGGACCTCATTACCTATGGCGGATATAACATCTACCGGAAAGACCGTCATAGAGTAATAAGAGGCCTGGGAGGTGGTCTAGCGTTCATAACGCACAACTCTGTACAGTATCATCTATTTGATACCGACATCGAAGGAACGGATGATATCTTAGAAAGCCAAGGTATTACCATCCGTACAGGAGATGTCGATCTGCAAATCATTAATATCTACATACCCCCTGTCTCAAGTTGCCCCACCGGTTATCACCCCGACATTAGCTTGCTATTACGAGGAGATAACCGCGTGATCCTGGGCGACTTCGATGCCCACCACGACATGTGGCACTCAAACTTGCCAGCAGACAATAGGGGGCATGTACTTGCAGAACAAATAGATGATACGGCTTTCTGTACATTGAACGGAGACGCCCCAACGAGAGTATCGGGTAACTGCTATAATTCGCCAGATATTTCTATCGTAAGTGCAGGACTATTGAACAACACCAATTGGCGACCCATACTCACGTTGGCGTCTGACCATCTCCCAATAGTCATTACCATCGAACGACCGACGGACTTTATTACACCTGAGCATGGTACATATATTAACTTTACCAAGGCGGACTGGGACAGTTTTCAGACATATACGGACGAATCCTTGGCTGCTCTATCCATTCCTACGGACGTACGCAAAGGCGAACGAGACTTCCGCAACATCATTGACTTGGCCTCTAAACGCTTCATTCCTGCGGGTCGAATATATCAAATAAGACCAAATTTCCCCGCGGAGGCAGCGGCCATGGCTAGAGAAAGAGATGAAGTGCGAAGTCTCAATCCCGCAGACCCCCGTATAAAGGATCTCAACGCGGAAATTCGATAAACATAAACTGTTGGTCGATAAACATAAACTGGCCAAATGGAAACAACACCTAGAGCAATGCAACCTCTCTGATGGTGTCGGCAAATTATGGACTACGGTCAAAGCTCTATCTAATCAAATGCAACATAAGGATAAAGTAGATATTACTTTCGGTGACAGGGTGAAGAAGGACCCTAGGGGATGTGCGAACTCCTTCTGTAGACAATTTGTACTACATTCCCCGCCCGATAGAGCTAAACGTAGAACCATGCGACAGGCGCGTAAATATAAAAACCAAAATACGCCCATTGTCATCACTGCCTCAGAGGTCAAGGAAGCCATCAGACAGGCTAAGCCCTCAAAATCCATCGGCCCCGACGGCATTGCCATGAAGATGCTGAAACATCTAGGCCAGGAGGGACACAAATACTTAGCGGCTCTATTCAGTCTTTCACTGAACACTTTCGTCATTCCTGAAATATGGAAAAAGGCGAGAGTGGTTCCATTACTAAAACTTAGAAAACCGGCAAACATAGGCGATTCATATCGTCCTATATCACTTTTGTCACCGGTAGTGAAGACGCTAGAGTCCATTTTGCTCCCGTATTATACTGCAAATCTGCACCTGGCTAGTCATCAACATGGCTTCCGTAAGCTGTACAGCACCACCACCGCACTCAATGCCATTACAACGCAAATAAATAGCGGCCTAAATCAAAACCAACCAAATCACAGGACCGTGTTAGTGGCACTTGACCTGTCGAAAGCTTTTGACACAGTCAATAATGCCACTCTCATACAAGATCTTTTTGAAACACAGATACCTGATGGGTTAAAGAGATGTACCGCTAATTATTTGAATGGACGGCAGGCGTCGGTCAACTTTAGAAACGCAGCATCAAAACCTAGACGTATTAGACAGGGGGTGCCGCAGGGTGGTGTCCTATCCCCGACACTGTTTAACTTCTATCGATCGAAGATGCCCCCACCACCAGAGGGCGTCACCGTCGGTAGACACTTTTGTCAGATCTCTACCTGTGAATACCGTTCTGAACAGTCCTCGACCGGATATTGCTGAAGAAGAACGCACCTTACCAAGGGTGACAAGAGTCACCTTGGCACAGCTTAGGTCTGGATATAGTGTGAGGTTAAACTCCTACTTATCCAGACTGAATGATACAATCTCAAACACATGCCCTGCATGTGGTAGGACCCCCCATGATACTCTACATCTCTGCAATTGTCCAATTGAACCTACTCTTCTAACCCCTCTGTCTCTCTGGTTCAACCCTGTTGAAACTGTTCGTTTCCTTGGACTCCCGTTAGAAGACCTTGAATGGGAATGAACATAAACTCTAGGCAGGGCAATGCATTGTTAACAACAACAACAAGTCAATTTTAATAATTGTTGCTTTGGTGGAAAGGGTATTTTATCCCACAGTGAAACAGTGAGACAGGTAGCGTAAACAAAAAAAGTAAACATGATTATTTGACAATTTGCTTCAAAATATGAGTTGAAAATTTTAGCCCAAATGAAAATAAAAGACGTTCATAAAGCGTTCGGTTCATGTTGCTGTTGTTCGGTTCATCATTCGCAATGGCTCGATGGCCGCTATTCGCTAGGTAGTCGATTTTCTATTATTGTTCCACACTCACAATAGGGGTGATAGTGCTCCTAGTAAACCCAACAGATGCTTGAATAAAATGGAGAAAAAGCCATGTTAACGAAGAAACGGCTTTCACTCGACCAAAATACTACAGACCGCGACTCTTCTAACACCCATCTCTCTTTGGTCCAACCCTATTGAAACTGATAGTTTCCTTGGACTCCCGTTAGAAGATATTGATGACAATTAGGTTAAGGAAAAATACGCGTTGGGCAGGACTACACCTCGTTACAACAACAACAACTGAAATATTAACGTAAACTTTTCTGTATTATTGGCGCATTTGTTTTACGAGGATTAATGAAAACAAACTACTAACACATTCAAATTAATTCACCTACAAATTGTCAAATAATCATGTTGTCAGTAGGGTAAAGGCACTAGTGGTCGGACACTTAACTTTTTTTCGTACTTCAAAAATTCATGTCTCTTAATATATGGAATTTCGATACAAAATAAAGTTTTTATGATTATGGAGATATTGGAGAACCAAGTTGATTAGGTTTTTAATTTTTTTAGATTAATTAAAAAATGCCAGTTTGCACTAGTGCTCGGACATTTTTTTTAGTTGTTGGACACTTTATCTCTAGTGTTCGGATACCGCAAAAGTCAGTATAATACTAAATGTTTTTGAAACAAAGACGTTAAATTATTGAGAAAACGCCGAAAAAAGTAAAAAACAAAATTGTTTTAAATAAGCAATCTTAAAAATAAAAATAAATATGTATTTTAGGAGTGTCCAAAGTACTCAGCCGATCTTTACGAAGTTTTCACAGTAGATTCTTCGGCTCTCTAGCTATAGTATAAGCTATATATATTTTTGGAAAAGAGGCGGGGACACGCCCCAGAATATATGTAAGTTCCAGAAGATTTTGGCTTCAATTAATTATGTTTGGATATATGTTAGATTTAATCAAGATTTTCACAATTTTAGATAAGTGGGATATGCCACGCACAAGCCGTAATTTCACTAACGATCTCATATAATTGAGGTCCACTCCCCCAGGGCTATATACGTAAATCTGAAATTCAAGCGGAGCAAAATAAGATAAGACAAACAAAACAAAGAGATACATAGAAGTAAATGAATTAATGGGGGGCAGGTCTTTGAGAAATTCGGCGACTAATTAGAGGATATTCATCTGAGATACCAAAGCCGAGCTTGCAACCAATACCCCCTACATCCCTTGTATAGAACGATACTACTATGACTACGCACAAACGTGCAAAGAATAGTCCTTAACGAGTCTCGCAGTACTTCAAAGTAATCGATCTCGGAGTACTAAATTTCTTTGCTTCTGAGTACTCCATGGAACACCTAAGGGAGAATACTTTCCAAAGCTCCCAAAAACTTCTCCAAGGATTACTCATAAGGAAAGCCGGAGATGAAGGAGTTTGTTCCTTAAAAAAACTATTTTTCTGAGCTTTTCAGACAAGTCGAACAATATAAAACCTCCAGCAGGTCTGGGGCTTAAAATATACCCGCAGTTAGACATGCCTCGTTTAAGAGGCGACTAAAAGCAAAAAAGGGTTATGACTTGAAACTTTATGGCAAGAAAGGAGGATTTGCAATGACCTAGAAGGTCATTAATTATCGGTCCGAGTACTAAAATTCTCGTCCTTTTGCAGTTTTCAGGCTGTCCGCTTACTGAATTCAACAGGAAATATGGAGTCAGTGCTCAGACACCCATTTAAAAAATAAACCTTCTATCTGGAAATAAAAAAAATATCTTAAATGACAGCTTACCTTGTTTATAAATCACTAATATTTTTTTTTTTTAATTTTCTACTTAAATTTGTCTGTTGAATCAATTTACGGTCTTCACTAACCAAAAACACAAGTAGGTCGCCTCCCCGTTGGTGCACCCTGGGTAACGCTAAATGACCTACATGGCCTACACGGCTAGTTTCTACGTATTGCCGGTTCTACGAGAATGGTACCAGTACTTGTGCTGTACCCATCCTGCCGAAACGACCCGGGCCGTTTTCTTATATCGACCCGGGCAATAGCAATACACTCGAGGTGACTGACCTGTCTGACCTTTAGGCAGGGCTACACCCCGTCACAAGAACAACAATTACTCCATTCGCGTAACACTGCGCCAATAACCAAACTCAATTAATTTTTTCAAAAATACATTTTCCAAGGAAATCTTGGTTTGAATTCTGGATTATGATGCTGAAATATCAAAGAAATTTTGTAATTTTTTTTTATGTAGTAAATATTACTATTTTCTTATTTTAAAAGTATAAACCAAAAGTGTCTGACTACTGGGGTGTGTCCGACCACTAGTGCCTTTACCCTACCTGGCTCACTGTTTCACTGTGTTTTATCCTCTCAAAATGGAATGAAACATCATAAAAATTGAACTGGTAATGACGTAGACATTGACCGATTAGACATCATACTTTTTTTTTAAATATCTTGAAAACTGTTCTACTTTTAAACCAACTGATTATATATTTGGAATCAGCAGGAAATTCCACATAAGAATCAAGGATCAAATGTCGAGGATAGGAAAATTTGTCTCGTAGTGTTATTAGTAGTCGCATTCTTCTGGTAATGAACCGAAGATAAAAAATTTTACATGCAAATGCAACAATAACAACTTAAGCCAGATAAATCCACATATAAGTCTGGTTCACGCTGTGTTGAATTGGTTTTTGGTGTAGCTACGTTTAATTGCTTTTGATGAGCCAAATTTTTCAGCAACAGATGGCTGGCGAGGAATAATGTTGCGTGGCTCAACGGGTTGTTTTTTTTTTTTTAGATATCATACTAAACGCATTAAAATATTAAGAAGTTGTGTCGTTTTTAAGTTTTTTTTTTACGTATTACTATCTTGAATGCATATATATTTTTTTAATAATCAAAAAACCATTGCAACCTTAAAATTTATTTAATGAATTTTGGTATTAAACGAAAACTCTTGGGTATTTTTATGTGTATACCCCGGATCTACGTGAAAGCGCACCGACATCTGTTGGTGAAGTCTTATAGTGAACCGGACTGTTCCCGTGAGAATTGAGCGTGAGCCGGAGCCAGAAGAATGCGGCTAGTGTCATACAGGAATTAGAACTATAAAAAACATAAAATTTTTTTAGAATTCTTGCAAATTATACCAAGTCTTTGGATCCAACACGACCTATCACTGCAGCTTTGAACGTCGATGTCACCAAGGACAAATTGGTAAATAAAATTGGAAATTTCATGGTTAAATTCAATTATATAATGTGTTAAAAAATCATATTAGGGTAAATATTTGGATATTATAAGTTTTAATAGATATAACGCCTGGTACAAAAACCCTGGCCAGTTAGATATGATTACAAAGTACGTGGAGGATGAAGGGATTGTATGGCACGAAATGCACAACAAACCAGTTATAATGACAGAATATGGCGCAGACACATACGAGGGATTGCATTTTGTAAGGTCATAATGTGATTTTCTTAGAGAATGAACTAACCAAATTTTGTATGTATTTAGCTTCCGGCATATATCTGGTCCGAAGATTATCAAAAATCTCTACTCAGTAAACACTTTGCAGCTTTTGATAAACTTAGAGCAAAAAAGTGGTTTATCGGCGAATTCTTGTGGAATTTTGCTGATTTTAAAACAGCTCAAAGTGAGTTATGGTAAGATTATCGAAAACACTGTACATTTCTTTTCCTTTTTTGTTTTTCTACAGCATATACACGTGTTGGTGGTAATAAAAAGGGAGTCTTTACTCGCAATCGTCAGCCAAAGTCGGCAGCATATCTGCTCCGCAAACGTTACTATAGCTTAGCTATAGAACTAGATCAATGTGAGGTACCCAAAGACGTATTTGATTACGTTATTAACTGGGAGAGAAGGCCTTTTATACGAGATAATGCAGATTTATAAGAAAAATATAAATGATTGACACAAATGTTACTTTAGTAATAATTATCAATTTTACTCTCCCGATGTCTGGGGTTCAATAACCTTTAGGCACTCATCCGCAAACTCTAGGAAGAGTGGTTCCTGCATTGCTGCCTTCATCGCCTTCCAAGCATCAGGTGCTACATCAATTTCTGTTAAAAAGTTGCGTAGGTGTTTATTACAGAGCAAATTATGAAGATCATTGGAATTTTCTGCCAAAGAAAGGGAAAATTCTGAATAAAACACTGTACAAACTCTACTTAAAAGACATTACTTAGAAGTTCGATCGTGTTTTTTAGTACGGTGTCTTCGGTGCTAAATGGCTCATGCAATGTGGGCTCTGGTAGACGTTTGTCGTCGGGCGGTTGCTCGTTCGGGAGAAGAGTGAATTTACATGATTTTTTCTGATGTTCCTTGTAGCACATCAGCGAGCAACTGTAATTAAAGTTATATTAAACAAATATAAACATAAATGACCCACCTAAGCTTACTACGGTTCCAAACATTTGACACATTTGTATTTTCTAGGTCCGACGCCACACACTACGCACAACATTTGTATGAAAGTTCTTTAAATAAACAAACCCAGTTATTTTATATTTAACATGTTTTATGTAAATAAATAAAAAATGTTCAAAGCAAAAAACAGCTGATACATACAAGAGACTAGTTTTTTTCTTGGTTACATCGATTTTTTTTTGCGATATTCGATTGTGCATTGAAATGTGACGAATCCTCGACTATTTTCCCTGAGTTCGATCACTGTACGTTAAATAAAACACTCAGTACGCTTTATTTACTACTAAAGACCGTAGTACAATATCGCGGGTGGCATAAGTGCAGAATACATACATTGTGTATCAATACCAAGTGTAAACTCTTCTGCATAGACGTCAAAATTCCAAAATGAGTTTAACACCTGTTTGAGATTGTGGTTAATAACAAGTGTGATATCATAGACATAGTCGTGAAAACTTCAAAGTGAGTTTAGTCACCTGTTTTTAATTTCCTTTTTTGTCTCACTTCTTTCCATCTTCCCATCTCTTTCTACCATTAGGTAAAAGATAGCAGACCGCCATGAGTTGGCATGGCGTAGCCCAGGGTTATTTTTTATAAGCGCGGCCGAAGGCCGCCTACTCAGAAAGGTGTTCTGCACATAAATACCACGGATCCCGCCCGTAGAGGCAACCACCCGGAGTTAGCATGGCGTAGCCCAGGGTTATTTTTTATAAGCGCGGCCGAAGGCCGCCTACTCAGAAAGGTGTTCTGCACATAAATACCATGGATCCCGCCCATAGAGGCAACCACCCGGAGCCCAGGGTTATTTTTTTATAAGATGGCCATTCTAAAAGAAAATTAAGTATTTGATCGTTTTTGAACGAAATTTGCTTTTTTGTTCATTTTTAGTACATAGTGTGTCAAAGGGTTAATAAAGTATACATTGAATGAAAGGTATTTCGAAGAGAAAATTTAGGAACAAACAATTTTAAAAATCCATTTACCAGTTTGCAAGATATTTTGATATGAAAAAAAAAATTTTTGACCTTTGACCTTGAATATCTTTTTAACCCTTCGAGTGCACCAAAAAAGAAAAGTACCGTTAAATTCAGCGTAAAACCCTCTTTCAAGCCCAATTTTTTTTTTTTTTTGGACAAATGTATGTATTCTGCACTTGTTCCCAAATATATAATCTTAGCGTAAGGAGCCTTATATTTACTGAGATAATGGTTGTTGAAGTTTTGCAAATTTTGCATGGCACTTTAGGTAACTAACGCACAATTTCTTAAATTTCACGCATTTTTCCGCATAATGGTACCATAACACTTATGAATTGCATATGATTAACAGAAAATAATATTAATATGTATAAATATTCATCTATTTCCACAAAATTATAAATTTTCACCATCGCACAGCTATACACAGATATTTCACAACAAAGGCTGTGTGCTAATTGAAAACATTTTTCGTCAGAGTAAAATGAGGTGAACAAATTTCCTATGGTGAACGAATATTTGCCCTTTTGCTGTGCCAAACGAAACGTTAAATTATGACAGTAGTAAATTTTGACGTATGGAAAAAGCACGTGCAAAAGCAGATGCTTTGTGAATCAATTCTCATTTTACGTGTTTTTCATGCATTTATATTGCGTATTATTCGCATTATTTGTATTTTAGTGTTAAATAACGCATGTGAACATAAATTTATGTGAAATAATATGAATGTTAACAGCACATGCATCCCTGTGCTCACATTATTGATTGTCAAAATTTGACCTAGCCCCCAGGGCTAGGGCAAATTCTGACGTTCATATTCACCACGATAACTGTCAGAATTTAACATCGCTCTGTCAAAATTTGCTTTTTTAAACCGTTTGGCACACAGCCAAATTTGTTGTCAAAGAAGGATGTTGCCACACTTAAACAAAAAATAAAAAAAAAAACATATTTTTTTTATTTCAACACCTTTCCGCGTAGGCGGCCTTCGGCCGCGCTTATTTAAAATAACCCTGGGCTACGCAATCCCATGTCCGGACGCGTGCACCAACTGCGGCTACCGCCGCTGTAAGTACTTCTGCGTAGTAAACCCATTTGGCGGAGTTCCGACGTGTGCTCTAACCGTGGCTACCGCCACGGTGAGTCCTTCTGCGTAGTACACCCATTTATTTTAGTATAGGTGAGGCTTGCAAACCCTATTCAAATACTTAATTGGTGCGCATGAAAAGTATTGTAAGCCTTATTTTTTATTAAAATTTTTTGGATGTGGCAACACTTTTTCAATGTCAAAAACAGTACATACATATATATACATACAAAAAAAGCGTGCAAAATTTGCTTTTTTAAACCGTTTGGCACACAGCCAAATTTGTTGTCAAAGAAGGATGTTGCCACACTTAAACAAAAAATAAAAAAAAAACATATTTTTTTTATTTCAACACCTTTCCGTTTTACCGGAGAACTATAAACCGCCTGACTCTAAGACATATATTTGTGATCTGGAGAACTCCCTCTTTCGTTCCATACCAAAAACAGTCCAAAATTCGTGCGAGGCTAAACTAAATCGCTATAAACCGCCTGACTGTAAGACCTATATATTTGTGATCTGGAGAACTCCCTCTTTCGTTCCATACCAAAAACAGTCCAAAATTCGTGCGAGTCTAAACTAAATCGCACCCCAACAGTGTTCTCGAAACGTTTATCTATCGTCATCTCCTCTTTGTGACACATTCGCAAACTTGCGAGCTGCCTCTCGCTCTCACGTCATCCCACCCGAGCATAGTGTATCAATACAAGTGTGAACTGTAGCTTTGACAGAAATGTCAAAACACGCTTCTACGTCAAATCACAAATCTCACACATCCATGTCAAAAATCTGGGTTGCTATTGTTGTTTTCGGTGCGATCGGGTTGTGTGCAGCACCGAATATCAATGAAACAGGGTTCTGGTTTGCACAAAAGTGTTGCTGTGTTGCACAACTTTTTCACTCCAACTTTTAAGCGAATCTTTCAGTTTATACTTTATATCAAAGAAAAAAAAAAGACACAAAATAAAAAAACTTAAAACTAGTAAATTTTATTTATTTTACAGAAAAATTTTGAGGTAAGCATCTTCGAAATGAGAAATTACACAGAAAATGAAAACAAACGTTTTTTTTTGGAAACATGTATATACGATGTTTTTAGATAGATTTACTATCAAATAGCGATTAGCATCCGATCGTTGCGGACGTGTTTTTCGAGCTCTCTGTGATTTCTTGTTTATCCTTCTGATTTTGTTATTTAACTACCTAATTATTCTCAATGGATAAGTTTTGTGGAGAATGCGATAAACTTTTCGCGCGAAATGAGCCTCATATTGTGCCGTGCAGTGGTTTTTGCAATAAACTTTTTCATCGTGCTTGCTGTGAGGGTGGTGTTGCTCAGTGCGATGTTGATTTGTTGTCAAAAAATCGCCATATTAACTACTTTTGCTCTGAATGCCTAAATGCGTATGAAAAGCTGCGCAAAGCCTACGACACTGTGTTGGTTTCCTACAAAGTTAGTTTGGAGTCCGCTCTGGCTGCCATTGACTTGAAATTCAAGGATTTATCTTTTCAAATAGCAGATTTAAAAAATGAAATCAAATCTAATTTTAATTCCAAAGAAGTGCATAATAAAAACAATGCTAAATGCATGAAAGTGATGACTGATAGTGTTAATGCTATAAAAAGTGTTGTTAGCTCAATTAATGGCACGAACACTTACATTGAGCACAACAGTCGCCCACTCACACCTCTTGGTTTGTCGCTTTCGCCTACAAACCTTCAGCCTTGTGTGCAATGTAGCTTTCTCACCGCCCGATCATCTCCATATGCTAATAATCTTGCTGTAACTAACAGAACATCAAATCCAATTTCTTCTTCGCTTGCTTCTGCTAATGCTATGCCTTTGTCTCATGCTCAACAGCTGGCAGTCCCGACTGCTGTCTCAACTAATACTATTAATACTACTACTAATACATATTGTAACCTGGATAACAATTATACTAATTCGGCTGACGCTCGCACTGCCAATAGCTCTGCCGCTGCTTTTGATGTTAATGCCCTAAGCATTATCAATGCTGCTGGTAGCTCTGCTGACATTCACATAGCTGCTACTACTACTAATGCAGATTGTAACTTGGATATCAACGATACTAATTCGGCCGACGCTCGGTCTGTGGCTGTCTCTGCTGCTACTGCTGTTAATGCCCAAAGCATTATCAAGGCTGCTGGTAGCTCTGCCGATATGCACTTAGCTACAAACTCTGCTTCTGTTCCTGCTGCTTTTGATGTTAACCATCAATTCATTTCTAATATTGCTGTTAACCACCAGATCCACAATAATATCAACAGTAATTTCGACCAGACCGACAATCGTATCAATAGTGGTGCTGTTAATAACTTAAACAATAATACTGCTGTTAGTTCTGGCTCTTTTCCTGCTGTTCACGGCCAGAGTGGTGATAATGGTAATAATACTGAGCGTCACATCCATCGACAAACAAACAACAATAGGAGAACATTGGTTTATGGTTGCAACGACAGCACTGAACTTGAAGCAGTTTCTTTATGGAAGTGGGTACATGTCTCCTCCTTTAAGCCTACAGTTTCCGAAAGCAATGTTATCGATTTTGTTTCTAAGTATGCTGGGATTGACCGCACGTATATTTCCTGTCGTAAATTGGTAAAAAAGGGTGTTTCGGTGGAAAGCTTAGAAAGCGTCAACTTTAAGCTCGGTGTTGCATCAGCCTTTTACGACCGTATTTTAAACCCAACCGTTTGGCCATCTAACGTTAATGTGCGGCCCTTTCAATTCCACCAAAGCCACAATAATGACACATAGAACACATGTATCCCGTCGCATTTCTGTGTCTAATTCTTCTTTAAAAGTCTATTTTCATAATATGGGTGGAATGCGTACTAAGTCTAAGGACATCTATATAGCTACCTCGCGCTTGGATTACGATGCTTTCGTCTTCGTAGAAACCTGGCTCAATGCTGATTTTTTCGACGAGGAATATTTCGACCCTAATTTGTATTATACATTCCGTAAGGATAGAGATGCAGTTAAAACCGGTCTCCGAAAGGGAGGTGGCGTTCTCATTGCCTTGAAGCGATGTTTCCGTGTGTCTGTACATAAACTTATGCACAGTGATTCCTTAATTGATCAGTTGTGCGTCAAGATATCCGGATCTTCTAGCTCTACATTCATATGTGTGTCATACATACCCCCAACCAGTTGTGACAGCCTATATAATTATCACATAGATAATATCGTTAATCTGTATGAAACAAATTCTCATGCGACTTTTTGCGTTCTTGGTGATTTTAATATGCCCGATATAGTTTGGTCTGACCTTCAAAAGGATGGTCTGTTGACTCCTACTAATGTTACTCGTTCTTTTGAAATGAATGTTATAGATAGTACTCTAAGTTGTAATTTTATTCAAATTAATAATGTTTTCAATACGCTTTCTAGATTACTTGATCTGGTTTTTGTCGACGAAAATTCAATGGTTAGCCTCTCTGAGAGTTCCCCTCCCCTTTGTTCATCCGATAGACATCATGTCCCGCTCGACATTTATATTCATAATTTCGATACCTTTCCCGTTTCCTCTCGCTTAGAGAACTCATCTTTAAATTTTCGCGCTTGTGACCTTGTCGCGTTGAATGATTCGATTTTAGCTTTAGACTGGGAGTTAATACTTTCGCCGATGGACGTAACTGATTGCTTTGACTCTTTCCTAACTAAACTAACTGAGATTTTTCATAGTGCTGTGCCGATTTTTGGCGCTAAATTACATAAACTTCCTTGGTACAACCAAACTCTTAAAAATCTTAAAAACAAACGTAACAAATGTTATAAGTTGTATAAGTTAAATACTGCAAACGCCATCCTCAGAGATCAATATTTACTTAGTGTCAAACAATTTAATGTCCTAGACAAATTCCTTTACAATCGGTACATTGGTAGGCTTGAAACTGAGCTCAAGACGAATCCAAAAGCTTTTTGGAACTACGTCCGCGGTAAACGTGGTTCTTCCAATATACCGATTTGTATGAAGTGGAATGGTATATGTTCTCAATCTCCTAGTGAAACCGTTGAGCTTTTTGCTGAGTTTTTCAAATCTAATTTTGATGATGCTCTTGCTCAGAATGATGATTTTCTACGTGCGTCTCCTTTTGAGCTTCTAGACTTCGGATCTGTCACTATCACTCCAGAAGACGTGTGTAAAGCCATGCTCTCACTGAAACCCTCGCTAAAGTGTGACAGCGATGGCCTTTGCGGCTTTATCCTGAAGCACTGCTGTTTTCCCCTATCCTCTCCTCTTTGTCACATATTTAACTTATCCCTGTCCTCTGGGACTTTCATTAATAGGTGGAAGGAGTCTACCATCACACCGATTTTTAAATCTGGCAGCAGGAATGATGTCGCTAATTACAGGCCTATTGCTAAACTTACTTCGTGTTCAAAGCTTATCGAAATGGTTTTAAAAGAAAAATTGTCTTTCGTTACTAAAAGCATTATTGAGCCGCACCAACATGGGTTTGTCGCGGGGCGTTCCACCGTTACCAATCTGGCACATTTCTCTGATTTCTGCATCTCTGCTTTTAATGATGGCTACCAGGTCGATACAATCTATACCGATTTCTCGAAGGCTTTTGATAAAGTCTCTCACCAAATCTTATTATCTAAACTCGAGCATCTTGGTTTTCACTCAGTGTTTTTAAGTTGGCTGAAATCGTACTTGTCGAATAGAACTATGTATGTGGAAATTGAGGGCTCTATTTCCCACACGTTTATTGCCACCTCGGGTGTCCCTCAGGGTAGCATTTTAGGCCTTCTTTTGTTTATTCTATTCATAAATGATATTGGCTCCTGCTTTAAATTTTCTAAATTTCTACTTTACGCTGACGATCTAAAAATTTATCGTAGAATAAATGGTCCGTCCGATTGTGCTCTTTTGCAACATGACCTTAATAAACTCGTTGATTGGTGTCTCGCAAACAATCTCCACCTTAACGTTAATAAGTGTTTCCACATGTCTTTCACTAAGTCTTCCACCACCCTACCATCATCTTATGAAATTGCCGGTGGTCAATTGGCCTCAGTCATTGAGATTGTTGATTTAGGGGTTGTTTTTGACACAAAGTTTTCTTTTGTTAATCATATATGTTACATACTTCCAAAGGCATACTCGAATCTCGCTTTTCTTCGAAGATATGGCAAAGACTTCAAGGACCCGTATACAAGGAAAGCTCTCTACATATCTTTGGTTCGTTCGAGACTAGAATATGCCTCCATTATTTGGAACCCCATTTATAACTGTCACTCGGCTAGGATTGAAAGAGTCCAAAGGAAATTTATGCGGTTTGGCTTAATTTCCCTCAACTTTGAGGTACCACTTCCTTCTTACTATTCTCGCTGTTTGCTTATTAACCTCCAACCCCTGTTTACCCGAAGAACTCTGCATTTACTAATGTTTGCCTATGATATTATAGTTGGCTCTTTAGACTGTCCAGACCTCCTTGAAAAAGTTTATTTCAATGTACCTAGTAGATCCCTACGATCGTTCTTACTTTTTTATTTGTCTGCCCCTAGGGCGAATTATTGTTATTTTAATCCATTATTTCGTGCCCTTATTGAATTTAATAAGCTCGGGAGGAGTCTAACTATTGATTTTTCCCTGCCAAAAGCCTCTTTCAAGTCTCTTATTGAATTAAGTTTTAATGTAGTAAGTACTTAAGTATTTACTTTTAGTTTTAATTTCATGTATATAGTCTGTAAGATGAAAATCATAGACTGAATAAAGAAATAATAATAATAAATACATATCTTAGCACAAATAAGGCTTCAACCCCAAAATTTGGTATTTGTTTCCTTTAGGGGTCAACTCCTAATAATTTAGCTAGAATTATGGAAGATAGCTCAAAATACGGGGTTTGGCCTCAGGATCACGAACCCGGAAGCGCTTTTTTAATATTTTGCTTCTCTGAAGAGAACCCGCCCCAATTTTGGTACCGGACCCAGGTCAATTTTCGGTTTTTTGACCATAACTTTCCACAGACACAAAAAAATTAAAAAGCGCTTCCGGATTCGTCATTCTAAGGCCAAAGACGTATTGTGAGCTATCTTCCATAATTCTAGCTAATTTATTAGGAGTTGGCCCCTAAAGGAAACAAATACCAAATTTTGGGGTTTGAAGCTAATTATTAGCAGTTGTTTGTTATTTGTTTAATAGAAAATAGTTATTCTAACTAATAATTTTATATAATTCGCTGTTATTTATGTTAAAAAATAAAATTTCTAAGTTTTAGCGAACTACTTTTTTATGCAACCTACTACTAATTTTTTATACCAAATCGAATGCAACTCGGAGCAAAATGATGCCCTTTTTCCAAAAACACAACTCTGATGAACAGGTGATAAACTCATTTTGGAATTTTGACGTCTATGCAGAAGAGTTTACACTTGTATTGGTACACTATGCACCCGACCAAGAATCCTATTTAAACGAACATCGGAGATATATGACAGTTTCTCGTTGCTTCAAAGTTCGTTAAATAAAAGAGTCTCGAATTTAAAACAGATGTTAGGAAGTTAAAGAGAATTGCGATAGTTTTTCGTAACTTCAGGATGCGTTAGATATAAGAGTCTCGGATTTAAAACGGATGTTAAAGGGGTCAAGAGAATTGCGATAGTTTCTCGCACTTTGAAAGTTCGCTACAATTTATGGGTCAGTTACAGCTTTATTTTGACTTTACCTCAAACTTTGGCTTTGACAGAAAAGTTCAGTATACGTATTTTAACGAAGCATGGCAAATTGGAGACCTCAAAGTTGAAGCAAGGTTGAAATTTGGCAAACTCTCAAATTTTGTTTGCTTTCGAATCGAAGTAAGTCTTTCATCGCTAACGAATATTCAATATATCACTTAATTTAACAACTCTTCCTGTTTTAAATCTTCAGGACTTGAGGAAAAATTCTATAATAAAACGACCTGCCGCAGAAAAGTTGTTGATTCCTTTCATATGCAATTGTAGATACCTAACATCTACGAACTCATTGGCGACGTTCTCCCAAGAGCCGCAATAAACGCTAACTATTTCTATTAACGTAATTACTCTAATTGTAATTGTATTATGTATGTTTAGAATCAAAGATGTATATTTATTTGATATTAGCTATAGAAAATAAAATAAAATCAATGATTTCGAAGATCTTCATCAAGCTCTTCTAAGGGGAGTCGAAGGAAACGTGCAGTTTCAACAGGGTTTGTCCAGAGGGACAGAGGGGTTAGAAGAGTAGGTTCAGATGAACAATTGAAGAGATGTAGAGTATCATGGGGGGCATGTGTTTAAGATTGTATCATTAAGTCTGGATAAGTAGGAGTTTAACCTTACACTATATCCAGACCCAAGCTGTGCCAAGGTGACTCTTGTCTCCCTTGGTAAGGTGCGTTCTTCTTCAGCAATATCCGGTGGAGGACTGTTCAGAACGGGATTCACAGGTAGAGATCCGACAAAAGTGTCTACCGACTCGGTGGGGATGTCGGTTAGAGCCCGCTTATGATTCTGCAGATCAAACAGCAAGGTAATATGATGCCGGATCTCATCATAATGCTTACGGAGATGTTTCCTTATGTCTCTCGGGGGCGGATCTATGTCCAAAAGATGACGGTTTGGATGTGCTGGCTTGTGGCTGTTCAGAAGGAATTGCCTGCTCAGCATTTTCGCATGCTCTTTTACATTGAGCAGTTTTGCCTCCTGATGGAGGTGAGACTCGGAAGACATGAGGAGACATCCCGTAGCAGTTCTGATGGCAGTATTTTGGCAGACTTGTAACTTCGTCCAGTTGGTGTTATGTACATTAGGCGACCATATGGGTGCAGCATAGTCAAAGACTGGTCGGCCAATGGCCTTATATGTAGTTTCTTTGTCTTTTCCCCAAGTACTGCCGGCAAGTGACTTGAGAAAGTATTATCCAGTGTCATCCCTAATAACTTTGAGTGGCTGACAGTTGGTAGCTTAGTGCCATCAACGAAAATGTCTAATTCATTTCTCACCTGGTGCGTCTATGTCGTAAAAAGCGTCGCCGTTGATTTAGTCGGAGATATCGTCAGATCTCGCTCAGTGAAAAACCTGGAAAGGTCGCAGAGGTAACCGTTGATTTTCGTACAGAGTTCATCAGTATACCCGCCGTCGCCATTATTGTACAGTCGTCGGCATATGAAACAACGGAGACGCCCTCTGGTGGTGGGGGCATCTTCGATAGATAGAAATTAAACAGTGTCGGGGATAGGACACCACCCTGTGGCACCCCCTGTCTAATACGTCTAGGTTTTGATGTTGCGTTTCTAAAGTTAACCGACGCCTGCCGTCCATTCAAATAATTAGCGGTCCATCTCTTTAAACCATCAGGCATCTGTGTCTCAAACAGATCTTGTATGAGAGTGGCATGGTTGACTGTGTCAAAAGCTTTCGACAGGTCAAGTGCCACTAACACAGTCCTGTGATTTGGTTGGTTTTGATTTAGGCCGCTATTTATTTGCGTTGTAATGGCATTGAGTGCGGTGGTGGTGCTGTGAAGCCATGTTGATGACTAGCCAGGTGCAGATTTGCAGTATAATACGGGAGCAAAATGGACTCTAGCGTCTTCACTACCGGTGACAAAAGTGATATAGGGCGATATGAATCGCCTATGTTTGCCGGTTTTCTAGGTTTTAGTAATGGAACCACTCTCGCCTTTTTCCATATTTCAGGAATGACGAAAGTGTCCAGTGAAAGACTGAATAGAGCCGCTAAGTATTTGTGTCCCTCCTGGCCTAGATGTTTCAGCATCTTCATGGCAATGCCGTCGGGCCGATGGATTTTGAGGGCTTAGCCTGTCTGATGGGTTCCTTGACCTCTGAGGCAGTGATGACAATGGGCGTATTTTGGTTTTTATATTTACGCGCCTGTCGCATGGTTCTACGTTTAGCTCTATCGGGCGGGGAATGTAGTACAAATTGTCTACAGAAGGAGTTCGCACATCCCCTAGGGTCCTCCTTCACCCTGTCACTGAAAGTAATATCTACTTTATCCTTGTGTTGCGTTGGATTAGATAGAGCTTTGACCGTAGTCCATAATTTGCCAACACCATCAGAGAGGTTGCATTGCTCTAGGTGTTGTTTCCATTTGGCCAGTTTATGTTTATCGACCAACCTACGAATTTCTGCGTTGAGATCCCTTATACGGGGGTCTGCGGGATTAAGACTTCGCACTTCATCTCTTTCTCTAGCCATGGCCGCTGCCTCCGCGTGGAAATTTGGTCTTATTTGAGATATTCGACCCGCAGGAATGAAGCGTTTAGAGGCCAAGTCAATGATGTTGCGGAAGTCTCGTTCGCCTTTGCGTACGTCCGTAGGAATGGATAGAGCAGCCAAGAATTCGTCCGTATATGTCTGAAAACTGTCCCAGTCCGCTTTGGTAAAATTAATATATGTACCATGCTCAGGTGTAATAAAGTCCGTCGGTCGTTCGATGGTAATGACTATTGGGAGATGGTCAGACGCCAACGTGAGTATGGGTCGCCAATTGGTGTTGTTCAATAGTCCTGCACTTACGATAGAAATATCTGGCGAACTATAGCAGTTACCCGATACTCTCGTTGGGGCGTCTCCGTTCAATGTACAGAAAGCCGTATCATCTATTTGTTCTGCAAGTACATGGCCCCTATTGTCTCCTGGCAAGTTTGAGTGCCACATGTCGTGGTGCGCATTGAAGTCGCCCAGGATCACGCGGTTATCTACTCGTAATAGCAAGCTAATGTCGGGGTGATAACCGGTGGGGCAACTTGAGACAGGGGGTATGTAGATGTTAATGATTTGCAGATCGACATCTCCTTTATGGATAGTAATACCTTGGCTTTCTAAGATATCATCCGTACCTTCGATGTCGGTATCAAAGAGATGATACTGTACAGAGTTGTGCGTTATGAACCCTAGACCACCTCCCAGACCTCCTGTTACTCTATGACGGTCTTTCCGGGATGTTATATCCGCCATAGGTAATGAGGTCCGACCTAGGACTGAGCTTGGTTTCTTGGACTGCGGCAAGTTTTATGTCATATTGCGTCATCAAATTAGTTATCTCTGCGATCTTACCAGTTAATCCGTTACAGTTGTGCTGTAAGATTTGGAAGTGCGCCGGTGGGGTCGATGTCGAGTTAACCATAGGCGTGAGAGACGGATGTGTCCGCCCAGGTGATGGTAGGCTAAGACCAAGGCTGTGCCTCAGCCTAGTTAGCTGTGGACCCAGTGTAACCGGGTTGGCTGGCGTCGTAGGTTGAGGTGTGTTACAGCATGGTGCGATGAACGCATCCGTCCAGAGGTTCCTGTTAGCGAGCCCAGAGCATAGATGTACGTGGCATTGGCCTAAGCAGTTATTGCATTTGACCGATGACGCGAGCGTGTATAATCTTTGCCGACAAACAGTACACGTAGAGACAGGTGCGAGAAGATGTTGATCCTGACTCACGTGAGAGTTTAAACGGGGGTGGGGGTGTGATGTAGAAACAGAGAGAGACTGGTGCTCGGAGTTGCTCATGTCTAAACTGCTCCGGTGGGAGCGAGAGTGTTGAGCTGCTGTGCGTGATGTTGACGCCATAAGGCACGAGCAACAGTCTGGAGTTTGTGTGGCGGATAGTTCGATTGATAGTTTCGGAATGGGACAAAACATACTAAACAGGCAGGCCCCCGCGGTTCGAGCGTCCGCCATGTTGTGACGTCATATGAGCTATGTGCTATGGTGCTGCCACATCACCAAAAAATGGCATTATGAAAATACATCAATTTGTTGTTCCTTTGATATGAACATATTAAAATTTCGCATTATTACTATTATTTAAGTTGTATTTCATAAATGCAAGTAGTTTTAAGAGCTTTTTTACATTTTCAGATAGCAATACAAGGTAAATAAATGTAAGATACTAATACTATGTACACACTAGCGTGTTTTCGAGCTCATTCTGGTTTTCGAGGCAAAACATGCTGAAAACCGATGTTTTCGCCATACAAAATGTTCAACCGAAAGCCTGCGAAAACATCATGTTTTATCCCAAAACATCAACGAAAACCTTTCACAATCAGTGTCGGCTCTAAATTTTATCGGTAATAATCGAAAAACATACTGTCACATATCTGATATGTCAAATGTTTTCGTTTTGAATTTCGTCGCCCGAATTTATAAAAAATCAAAATGAAAATGTTTGTGCTATAAAGTAAATTTGAAATAAGTACGCTGACAGTAAAACTTAAAATAAGTACATAAAATATAATATGTACGTTCACAAAATTTTAATTATTTTTTCTCACAAATCACAATTTCTAGAACAGCTGATTACTGTCAAATGAAAACAAGAATAGCAGGTATGAACGCACCTGTTTTATGTGAGATGTTTTACACGAAAACAAGGTGTATTCGCTCAGTGTGAACATGATCTAATATAAGATCATAAAATATGTAAATGAACGTTTGCGAGCAAAAGCAAGGCAAATAATGTTTGTATGGCAAAAACCAAAAGATCTTCGAACAAACCCATTATTAAAATTACGAATATGAGAAACCCAACAAAAGTACCGTTTGATATTGAGCGATTATTACTTGCATTATGGTCTGATTTTATAAAACGAAACGCGACGCGAAGAGTCACGTTCACCCAAGTGAAACCCAATTCCATTGTGAATCTATACCAAGTGAATTCACTTGACGATAGACGTCAAAATTCCAAAATGAGTTTAACACCTGTTTGAGATTGTGGTTAATAACAAGTGTGATATCATAGACATAGTCGTGAAAACTTCAAAGTAAGTTTAGTCACCTGTTTTTAATTTCCTCTTTTGTCTCACTTCTTTACATCTTCCCATCTCTTTCTACCATTAGGTAAAAGATAGGAGACCGCCATGTTGATGTGTGCAGGATGTTAAACAACGCCATTTGCTTTTCTGTTATTCGGTGCTGGCGACATTTTAATATGTGCAGGATGTAAACAAACCGACATTTTAATGTGTGTTGTCAAAAGAAGAGTTCACACTTGGTATTGATACACAATGCCCAATTCGTAGTTTATAAATCACTTCGTGACTGTAAGTGACTGTGGGTGAATATGAGTACGTTTCTTACGTTTTTTGGTAACATATAAGAACGCGAACTGACGCGAACAGTCATTTTAGCTGTCAAACTAAACACTTGCTTTTGGGTCGCGTTTGCTGGAATCACTTTACTTATTTCTAATATTTTTTTTTAGCAATTTAAAAAAAAAATTTAAAAAAAAAAACAGAAAACAATTTGAGGCATGGGTAATTTGATGATAATTTTTAGAAAAAAACTTCGTTTTCGAGAAAAATCCAAAAAACTTAAAATTTGGACTTTTGACAACTTTTTTTGAGAACATATTGGATCGATTGGGACTTTTTAAGTTATTTTTCGATATTTGTTTCCTTTAGGGGTCAACTGATAATAAATTAGTTAAAATTGTGGGAGATAGCTCAAAAGACGGGATTTGGCCTCGGGATCACAAATCCGGAAGCGCCTTTTTAATATTTTGCTTTTCTGGAGATATTTGCAATCAAAGTTGCCAGTTTTCATGTGGTTGTTGTAATTTTATTAGGCAACCAGCCGGACTTAAGATGGCATAGCTCAGGTTTATTTTTATAAGCGCGGCCGAAGGCACACAACTCAGAAAGGTGTTTCGCACATAAATACCATGGATTCCGCCCCAATTTTGGTATCGGACTCGATTCATGATCCTGAGGCCAAAACCCGTCTTTTGAGTTATTTCCCATAATTTTAGCTAATTTATTAGCAGCTGACCCCTTGAGGAAACAAATACCAATTTTTCTGACGGGGAACCTAAGCTCTCTACAAAAATTTGAAGTCCAATGCGGAGATTTATTTAACCGCGGTCCTGCACCATCTATTATATAACACCCTTATATTACATACAACAATTTGCAAACTTCTATGCAAATATAAACATACATATTTCACATAAAAATATGTCTCCTGACATGTTTCAACGCGGTTTGGCACTCGGTAGCTGCTGAGATGCTGAAGTTTCCCAACTTCAACGAAAACGAAGAATAAACAGTCACAAATGCAAAACAAAACACTCAAACACAAACAAATCCTCACTATAACACTCTTTTCACAAAATTTTATAATTTCATAATTTCAACAATAGAAATAAGGCAAGAGCACTAAAACATTTTATTTTACTTTGTGGCTGGTTTACATTTTTGTTTGTGTTAGCTAGCAGAATTGCCAACTACCGCGAACGCAGACCTGTCAAACGCAGTGACTGCGTCGTGATAACGTAACTGGATGAACGCGAAAACTTACGTGCTTATAAATTACGAACTTGAGGGTGATGGTGAGGGTGAGTGACCGCGTCGCGTCTAGTCACCGTGATTTAGAAAATACTTATTTAATAATTATTTAAAATGAAGTGCGCGGTTTTAAATTGCAAAAATTATAATGAAAAATGTAATTTAAGGTTCTATTGCATGCCTAAAGATGCAAAACAGTTTCGCGAGTGGGTAAAATTATTTTTTATTGGATATTTTTTGGGCATAAAAATCCCGTCCAAAGTACCATGTGCACATTAGTATGTCCAATATGGCAACTCGTTTTTTGCGTTTATTTGTGTTTCTCCCTTTTCGTATGACGTAATACGATGTCAACAAACTTTGTTTACCTCGGATCTGCGGTACCTTCTTAGGTTTATTTACCTTGCTAAACAGGGTTACATTGAAAGTGACAGTCCTTGGCCGAGGTAAGACCCCGGGTGGTTCCACTGCGCAGAGATCCATGGCGATGTCCTGGGTTTTCTGCTCTGAGAAGTGACTGTACATAGGGAACCCATTCTCGATACATTTGTCAGGAAAAGTATTGCTAAAGCTGGAATTATTGGTGATGTTTGTCGTAACGTGGAGTGTAATGGAGTGTGGTTGCTAAGTGACCTTGCTCAATCCCGACTCTTGCGTCCTCGTTCGTGCACTCTGGGCAACGGGAGCTACCTAGGCTCGCGGCAGAAAGAGAGGGAGCCCCGGTGGGGCCACTCTGACATACTTGGTTTAAGGGCTCACCGAGGTCTTTTTTGCAGCGTCTGTTCACCACGTGGTGCGGCTGCAAGCGGGTGTCTGTCTTGTAGCAAGCGGCTCGCTATATAAATGTGTGAATATTTTTTTATCAAAATCCCGGAGACGGGTTGTGCGCTGGGTTTGGGACCCGCCACGTAAAAAATTTAGTCCACTGAAAATTTTAATAAAGCCTCGGATGAGAACCCCCTTTAATGTTGACGACCCGGCAAAACGAAATAAGGACTACGAGAAGGATATTAGGGCATGTACCTGGAATGTCCGGACCCTTTCAAGGGATGGTACCGCTGCCCGACTGGTTGATGTCCTCATGAACGCAAAGGCTGACATCACCGCCCTGCAGGAAATGCGATGGACGGGACAAGGAAAGACGACCATCGGACCTTGTGACGTATACTACAGTGGCCAGACACGCGGCAAAGCGCGTGGTGTAGGATTCGTGGTGGGAAAGAGACTTCGCCGCCAAGTATTAGCGTTCACTCCTGTGAGCGAGCGTCTCGCTGCGATCCGCATCAAGGCGAGGTTTTTCAACATAACATTTATCTGCGCCTATGCGCCGACAGAGGAGACGGACGACGCAGAGAAGGACTCCTTCTACGATAAACTTGAACAGACTTATGATCGCTGCCCCCAGCATGATATCAAAATCGTGCTCGGCGACTTTAATGCCAAGGTGGGCAAGGAAGGAGTCTTTGGTCCCACAGTTGGAAAATTCAGTCTCCACGATATAACATCCCCCAACGGCACTAGGTTGATTGACTTCGCCGCTGCTCGCAATATGGTCATCAGTAGTACCAGGTTCCAGCATAAGCGAATACACCAAGCCACATGGCTGTCCCCTGATCAAAGAACTAGAAACCAGATTGATCATGTCTTGATTGACGGCAGACATAGCTCCACCGTTCTGGACGTGCGTACACTGCGTGGTCCCAATATTGACTCTGACCATTATCTTGTCGCAGCCAAGATACGCACACGCCTCTGTGCAACGAAGAAAGTGCGCACAGTAACGGAAGGAAAGTTTGACGTCGAGAAGCTGCGCATGACACAGACAGCTGATAATTTCACAACTCGACTCTCACACCTGCTAGCAGAGGGCAATCCTCGACCTAACGATGTAACCGAGCAATGGAAGCATATCTCTCACTCATTGCGTACCGCCGCTGAGGCCACTATAGGGTTCCAGTGAGCCCGCAAGAACAACTGGTACGATGAGGAATGCAAAACTGCCTCGAAAAAAAAGGACGCTGCCTACAAGGAGACGTTGCGAACGGGCGCAACCCGCAGTGTATGGCAACAATATCGTGAGGCAAAGAAGGAAGAGAGACGCCTTTTCAGAAAAAAGAAAAGTGAGGCCGAAAGGCGTGAGTGTGAGGAGCTTGAGATGCTGGCTGACAGGAATGATGCCCGAAAATTCTATGAAAAGATCCGGCGGATGACGGAAGGTTTTAAGACCGGGGCAAGCTCCTGTAAGGACAATAATGGCGACCTGGTAACCGACGTACAAAGTGTACTTAAATTATGGAGGGAGCACTTCTCCTCACTACTAAATTGCGAGGGAGACGTCGAACCCGATACCCCAATCCCTGACGATGGAAAAGTCGTCCCACCACCTGACTATGATGAAGTGAGGATAGCTATATCCCGGCTCAAAAACAACAAAGCGCCTGGAAAAGACGGACTACCCGCCGAGCTGTTCAAACACGGAGGCGAAGAGCTGGTAAAAAGCATGCATCAGCTCTTATGCAGAATATGGTCAGACGAATGCATGCCTCCGGATTGGAATTTAAGTGTGCTTTGCCCAATCCACAAGAAAGGCGATCCCGCTAACCGCACCAACTACCGCGGAATTAGTCTTCTTAATATCGCATATAAGGTTCTTTCTAGCGTGTTGTGTGAAAGGCTGAAGCCCATCGTAGACAAACTGATTGGACCTTATCAGTGTGGCTTTAGACCTGGTAAGTCTACCATCGACCAGATTTTCACGATACGCCAAATCCTGGAGAAGACCCATGATAAGAGAATCGACACTCACCATCTCTTTGTCGATTTTAAAGCCGCTTTTGACAGCGTAAAAAGGAGTTGCCTGTATGCCGCCATGTCTGAATTTGACTTCCCTGCAAAGCTTATACGGCTTTGCCAAATGACGTTGAGCAATACCAACAGCTCCGTTAGAATCGGGAAGGACCTCTCTGAGCCATTTGAAACCAAACGAGGCTTCAGACAGGGCGACTCCCTTTCGTGCGATTTCTTCAATCTGATGCTGGAGAAGATAATTCGAGCAGCAGAGCTAAACCGCAATGGTACACTCTTTTACAAGAGCGTGCAATTGCTGGCGTATGCCGATGATATAGATATCATTGGCCTTAACAACCGCGCCGTAAGCGCTGCCTTCTCTGGACTGGATAAGGAAGCGAAAAAAGTGGGTCTTGCCGTGAACGAGGACAAGACGAAGTATTTGCTGTCATCAAAGAAAGAATCGGCGCACCTGCGCCTTGGCAGCCATGTCACTGTTGATAGTTACAAATTTGAAACTGTGAGAGACTTCGTCTATTTGGGAACCAGTATTAACACCGAAAATAATATCAGTCTAGAAATCCAGCGGAGAATCACTCTTGCCAACAAGTGCTACTTTGGACTGAGTAGGCAATTGAGAAGTAAAGTCCTCTCTCGAAGAACAAAGATCACGCTCTATAAGTCTCTCATCATACCTGTCCTGATGTATGGCTCAGATTCATGGACAATGTCAAGAGAAGATGAGATGGCCCTTGGAGTATTTGGGAGAAAAGTTCTCCGGAAGATTTATGGTCCTTCCCGTGATGCCAACGGCGAGTATCGAAGGAAATTTAACGATGAGCTGTACGAGCTCTACGCAGATCTGACCATAGTCCAGCGAATTAAAGCCCAAAGACTCCGCTGGCTGGGCCATGTTATGCGAATGGACAAAGAAGCTCCAGCACAGAAGGTTTTCCTATCGTCGCCTGAATTCGGCAGCAGAGGAAGGGGGAGGCCTCGACTGAGATGGAAACAACAGGTGGAGGATGACTTGAACTCCCTTGGGGTTTCCAATTGGCGTCGGTTATCGCTAAAAAGGAATGACTGGCGTGCTTTGATACGAAACGGCCAAAATCGCTTAGGCGGTTAAGCGCCAAAAAATGATGATGATGATGTTTGTCGTAACGCTGTAGTCGTATCCCTAACGCAACCCTATGCGATACATTTTTATCGATTATTGGTGCCGTAACCGTAAACAGCTGATTGACTGCAAAAACTTGTAAGCAATAAGCAAAAAGGTAATCAGCTGTTTATCGTTACCGCGGAAAACCAAAAACCAATTGGTTGGCTACGATCCGGTTACGACCTTAGCGTTACGATATGGCACCAATAATCGATTGCATTAAATCCCATAAGGTTGGTCGAATCAGCTGATTGGATACGACTACAGCGTTACGACAAACATCACCAATAATTCCAGCTTAAAGCTTCGAAAACTTAAGCATTTTCGTGAGCGTTGGTCGGGTGGGATGTATGTAAACAGCTGTAGTTGTGGTAGTGACGCTAGTGATGGAAATACGCTAGAGTTGGGAGATGAGCGATTCTTAAGAATATTCGACACAGAAATGTGACGAGTTCGATGATTCCTCGATTATTTTCCGGCGAATGTTCTCAAGAATCGCTCATCTTCCAACACTAGCGTATTTCCACCACTATCGTCACTAAACCAACTACAGCTGTTAAGGTATATGACGTGGGAGCGGGAGAGGCAGCTCGCATATTTGCGAATGTGGCACAAAGAGGAGATGACGATAGATAAACGCTTCGAGAACAGGGTTGCACGAATAACCCAGAAATGTGTACACATTTCTAGGTGGTGAAGCTGTAGTCCGCTAGGGTATATAAAGGCGCAGAAGCCAACGCACATCAATCAGTTTGTTTCATTGTGTATCAGTACAAGTGTGGAATCTTCTGCATAGACGTCAAATTTTCAAAGTGAGTTTAACACCTGATGATCAGAGTTGCTTTTTTGGAAAATAGTATCTTTTAGCGCCGAGTTGCATTCGATTGCGTAAAAAATTAGTAGTAAATGAAGGGGTAATAGTTCTCTAAATTTATAAAATAAGGTGAAAAATAATGGTTGAAAACTTCTTAATAACACATTTATACTGCACCAAATTTGGCGAATTTGAATGAGTCATTTAGAAACTGGTTAAGGCTGGTTTTCATTATGTCAAATGGTGTCAAATGATGTTTTAAATACCTGTAGAGTAATAATAAATGAAGAGTCAAGAAGTCTTCGGTCTTTTCTTAGTAGAATTAGTCCATTTTCCTAAAAAAAACTAGGTGAAATTGTTATTTACAGCTGTTCATAATGCAAAAGTTATCACACGTTAATTACCATTAAGGTTCTTGCTGGGCAGTTCTGAATGTGGAACACATGCAGGGTTGCTATTTTGAGGATTTGTGGATTGTATTGTTCGCCGAATGAGGCCAAATGCGATGTAATTCCAAATTTGGAAAATGAGATTTGTATGGAAAAAAGCGCCAAATTCGGAAATTTTCGCCAAATTTGGTGCGGTGTAACTGTACTATAAGTCTGGTTTTCATTAGGTCAAATTTTTATAATTTCTATCGACTTTATCGGAATAAGCGGTAATTGTATAGCTGTCAACTGCTAATATATTAGCTAAAATTATGGAAGGAGGCTCGAAAGACGGGGTTTGTCCTCAGGATACGAATCCGGAGCGATTTTTTAATTTTTGGTTTCAGTGAAAAGTTATGGTCAAAAACCCGAAAATTGACCCGGGTTCGATACCAAAATTGGGGCGGAATCCATGGTATTTATGTACAGAACATCTTTCTGAGCTGGGGGCCTTCGGCCGCGCTTATAAAAACATAACCTAGGCTACGCCATCCCAAGTCCGGGGTGTTGCCTAAACCGTGCCACGGTACGCACTTTTTTTGACGTTTTTAGGCGCAGTCTAATGTAAATACAAGAACCATATGAAAACTTGGATTGCAAATATCTCCTCAGAGAAGCGAAATATTAAAAAAAAAGCGCTTCCGGATTTGTGATCCTGAGGCCAAACTCCACCTTTTGAGCCCCCTCGCATAATTTTAGCTAATTAATTAGCAGTTGACAGCTAAAGTAGACAATTACCAAATAAGCAACCGAATCTCGATAAAGTCGATGAATGCTAACAACATTTCACGACAGGCCAATTGCATTATGCTGGCCAAATTCCACGGCTTTAATGTTGGAACTTGGTTTATAATTTAAAAACAATCTATCTAAAAAAATTGTGTTCTCATTTTCTGGTTTCTTATTTCCAACGTGAGTGTCTTTCATGCGGGTGTTTGCGCCTTGTATATACCAGCGCCACCTCAAATCGTCGACTCGTAGGTGCATGCACCCTCCTCCTCCAAGCGGGGATGGAGCCTCCTCGTGGTGACACCTGGTAACGCTTCGGCGGCTAATTCGAGCGGCGACCAGCTGACAGGACACCCCAGCGATTCAATGGTGTCGAACGGGAGGCCAGCATAGCAGGTATCTCCAACCTTGTAGCCTCTACCAGCGGTCTTGCCAGACAGCGTACAGCATCTGGTGAGCCCTTGGCTGGGGGCTCCAAGGGTGCTGGAGGTACTAGCGTTGGGGCCAAGGACTTGCCAAGACAAAATAGGGCCGAGTGCAAAAATGGTCCGAGCAGTCCAGTGAGTGGCGGCTCTTCTAGAGGTGGCGCTCGGGAGGCCAGCAATGCAGGTGTCTCCAACCCTGTAGCCTCTACCAGCGGGCTTGCCAGTTAGCGTACAGCGTCTGGTGAGTCCTTGGCTGGGGGCTCCAAGGGTGCTGGAGGTACTAGCTTTGGGGCCAAGGACTTGGCGCCCAGGCAACCCACAAAGGCCAGCCACCAAGACAAGCGGTCTGCAGCCCGGATCCTTTACAGGAATGCGACCTCACCGACAAGGGAGGAAGATGTTTCTGCGGAGGCCTTGGCGAAGATCCAGCGATACCTTGCGTGGGCTTGGCGAATAGTGCCTGATTTCAGGGTGGAGCTTTATGGCGCAAACAAGGGGGAGTCTTCTAAGCGCAATCGCTCAGTAGAGGAGACTACCCCTACGGCACCGAAAAGGGCCAAAACACAAGGAGGCGGGATAAGGTCTTTCGCGGACATAGCCAAGGATCGCAAGCTCATTGGCATCATCGACGAGAGCAACGTTGACGGCAGGATCCCCAAACAACAGTGGAAGTGGATCGAGGCCGCGCTCGCCAAGGTTGCAGTCCAGGTGAAAAGGGATAACCCTGGACCGCCACCCAACTACACCGATGCCGGGTGGTATCAAGGCATTGTTAAACTCATTGCCTGTGATGACAGCAGGTCCGTGGACCTATACAGGATCGGAATTGAGCGCATAGGAGAGGTTTATCCGGGTGCGCGCCTGAGGGTAGTGGACGCGGTCGATATCCCGCAACGCCGAAATTCTTGACGTTCTGCAAGAATATAACCCAGAGCTACCTACACAGAACTGGAGGGTGGTCAATGTTGACAAGACCGACAAGGCAACAATGCAGATAGTACTGCTACTCGATGAGACAAGCATCGAGCCTCTGGCTCGGTGCAACTACACAGTACGGTATGGGTACAGAAAGGCTGTTCTCAAAGTCTACAAGGCCGATGCTGAAGCGACAACGAAATGGACGTGGACGACGATGGGTCAGTTGCGTCAGGAAAACGGAGCGGCTACGCCTCGTCTGGCTCGGACGGTAGCTCGACTCTCAGGAGGCTTTACTCCGAGAGTCAGCTTCTGAGCGAGGACGCGACGCTCACGGAGGAGAGCGGCAAAAAACGTGATGAGGGTCCTCAAAATTAATCTTCATCATAGCAAAGCAGCTTCGGCTGCACTTCTACTGAAGCTCTCAAAAGGTGCAGTAGACATTGTTCTGGTCCAAGAGCCGTGGATCACTGGTGATAGGATCTGTGGCTTGAGCACCCCTACATACAAGCTCTACAGCGCTATAGAAAAAGGTAAGCCTCGTACGTGTATTTTAGCCAAATCAAATATTAACGCTCTTCTTTTACCCCAATTCAGTGACGGAGACTTGACAGCGATTAGCGTCGAGGGGCTGGGTAGGGGGTGCAGGTTTGCGTCCTTCTATCTGGCCCACGGTCACCAAGGTCCAATACCATCAAGGATCTTTCAAGAGCTCGTGAGTTCTACCAAACCACGTGACGACATTATCGTGCTAGGCGGCCACGCAAATGCCCAACACAATCAATGGGCAGCACTGACACAAATGAGCGAGGTGAGTCACTCTATAATTACTTACTAGGCACTAATCTAAGTATATGTAACAGGGGTAACGACCCCACTTTTCTAACAAAAAACCGCGAGGAAGTCCTCGACATTACGTTGGTCACTGACTCCTACAGTGACCTCGTTGAATCGTGGAGGGTCTCAAAAGAGCACTCCTTCTCAGACCATAGGTACATTAGTTTCTCCTTAGCAGATCCACACACAAGTCCGAAATATATACAGAATATTAGGAAAACAAACTGGGGTTACTACCAAAAGCTTATTTGCAAAAACTTGTCAAATAAGCTGGTAACACCTAGAAACGATAAAGAGCTAGATGATCTCGTCAGCTCCTTTAATGATCAATGCAAGCTCGCTTTAGATAAAGCGTGCCCGCCTAGAAAGATAGCTGAAGCACATAAACCACCGTGGTGGTCGTCCGTTCTAGATAATCTCAGAAGAACATGTAGGGCAGCTTTTAACAAAGCCAAACAGGATGGCTGCGAAGCATCCTGGGCACTTCACAAAACTAAGCTAAGTAATTACAAAAGATAAATCCGCAAGGCCAAACGGGCCTCTTGGATGAATTTCTGCAGTGATATCGAATCAACATCCGCAGCGTCGCGCCTTAGGAGGGTGCTCTCTAAATCGCCAGCAACACTGAGCTACGTGCATAAGCCGGATGGGAATTGGACCGATTCGAGTACGGATACCATGAACCTGCTTCTGGATACACACTTTCCGATCTGGAGAAACGCTCTCAGATCAGCTAATACAGGAAATTACCGATGAGAAAAAGCTGAACTGGGCCTTATGCAGTCTCAAGCCTTTAAGTCGCCAGGTCCGGACGGAATATTCCCGGCCCGGCTACAACAAACATCCGAGATTATTAAGCCTTGGCTGATAACTATGTTTGTAACCTGCCTCAGGCTCAACTACGTACCTGTATCATGGAGAGAGGTTAAGGTCGTTTTTATCCCTAAATCCGGGAAACCATCCCATTCTAAACCTAATGATTTTAGGCCTATAAGCCTATCTTCTTTTCTTCTTAAGGCTCTGGAAAGACTCTTGGGGGACTATGTCAGAAGATCGATAGACGCAACTCATTTTTCGCGGGCCCAACACGCCTATAGCAAGGGCAGATCTACCGATACTGCCTTGCATTCCCTGGTATCTGCTATAGGTATAGCAGGTGCCTTCAATAACGTTCTACCGGATGCTATTACCTCAGCGTTTACGGAGCTGCGGGTCGACACCTGCCTCGTTGAGTTTATCCGCAAACTGCTTGTTAGCAGAAGGATTACAACAGAGTTAGGTGGAATTTCGATTCACAGACCTGTTAACAGGGGTACCCCACAAGGAGGTGTTCTCTCTCCGCTACTTTGGTTGGTTACTGTAAATCAACTCCTAATTCTTATGGAAGCTGAATGCTACCAAGTAATTGCGTACGCCGATGATATCTGCGTTATCATGCGGGGAAAGTTCCCTCAAACTCTTTGCAATTTAATGGAGACAGCTCTGTCTAAAGTATGCGACTGGGCGAATTCTTCGGGTTTAGAAGTTAATCCCGAGAAACCCGAACTGGTCCTCTTCACTAGAAGGTACAAAATACCGAACCTTTCACCACCAACAATTGGGAACACGACTTTGACACTTAGTGACACTTAGTGACAAAGTCAAATACTTAGGAGTTATTCTGGACAGGAAACTTCTCTGGAGCGACAACATAGCGGAACGAGTCAAAAAAGCTACGTGCGCATTGTTTACCTGCAAGAGAGCAATTGGTATATCGTGGGGGTTTTCCCCCAAAGTAATACACTGGATATATACAGCCATTGCTCGCCCAATTCTACTGTACGGAGTGCTGGTTTGGTGACCGGCACTAACTAAGAACACGTACCTTAAGCAACTACAAAAAGTTCAAAGGAGTTCGGAGCTCTGCATAACCGGGGCCCTCGGGTCCACCCCAACAGAAGCACTAAATATCATGCTGCATCTTCCACCACTGGATCTGGTGGCGAAGGAGGTAGCTGTGATCACGTCTCTGCGAATAAGGGAAACAGGCGTTTGGATGCACGGAACAAGTGGACACGCCACAATCTTAGGCTCTCACGCTCCTGTTAACATACCATCATACACTGACTATTGCACGCCAAATAACGTGTTTGTTAGGAATTATGAGGTGAAAATACCAACAAGACCAGAATGGGATAACAGACCACATGATGTCCAGAACGCCATTAACATATTCACTGATGGCTCTAGGCTTGATGGGAAGGTGGGAGGAGGTATCTTTTCACCGGATCTGGGACTAGAAATCTCTTTTCGTCTTCCCGATCACTGCAGCGTGTACCAAGCGGAAATGCTGGCTATACACGGTGCATTCAAAAGCTTGGTGTCTACGCCCCGAAACGGCAAACGAATATTTATTTTCTCAGACAGTCAGGCCGCGCTAAAGGCACTCAACTCATGTGTCGACAACACAAAGTCGCTAGCTGAATGCCGCAGATCTCTTAACGAGATGGCTCAGCACTTCGGTATCAGCCTTATATGGGTACCTGGGGGGTCACTCTCTATTGCGATGCGAAAGAAAATTTTTTCGCATTTGCCTTAGCGACACTCTGTAACTCAACTATCGCAACGGAAATTGACATTTTCGGATTTGTTTTTTCCCTTTTCGCATTCATTTTTTCCCTCTCGAGTCTCGTACACTCTGTATCGCGAAAGTGAAATGTCAATTGCTTTGTACATTCGGATTTGTCTTCCTACAACAAAACGCAGTCGAACCGCTATCGCACCGCTAACCAATTTTGAACAAAATTAAATTTTTAAACATATTCTTGTAAATTATTGTAGAGCTATTAGTATACTTACCTTTCTTATCGAAAAACATGTTTATTTTGGCGCTTATTTCGCAAAATTAATAAAAAAAATATATTTTTTTTTTGAAAAATATTTTGTTTAACTTTTAAATTTACAGAATAATTACGAAAAATTTGTAAGAAAACTTCAATTAAACTAATAAAACTATGTTTATACGGACGTGATTTTGCATATGCACACGCATGCACACATATTTCAATACACATAAAAGGTATATATATAGGTACAAATATCTTTTGCAAGTACAAGTGTTTGCAGCATAGCATACAGTTAGGCGCCAAATTAAAAGAAATGGTATGGGTAAAAGCATAGGACAAGAGCCTTCACTTGAAGTATGCAATGAAAATTGTCAACTTGCGGTTAGTTTTACAAGAGTGATGCCAACCCAAGCAATCGAATCGCATTGAATTTCGAATCGCAATACAGAGTGACCCCGCTGGTCACAGGGAAATTGAAGGCAACTGCAAAGCGGATGAGCTGGCCAGGAAGGGTACCACCACTCATCTCCTTCCAGGAAATGATTTGGTAGGCATTCCCATGGCCTCTTTCAAACTTCGTGGGAGCACAAATACCATACAAAGAGCAAATACGCTCTGGTCAAGTCTCTCGACGTGCGAGATATCCAGGACAACTTGGCCTTCTTATAATAAAGGGCGTACTTAAATAATCGGGCATTTCTTCTTTGCTAAGGGTCTTAACAGGACATTGTTTAATAGGCACGCATGGTGCTAGGCAGTGGCGTGCCTTCCATATAAGCCGAAAAGCCCGGCTTGCCTAGCTAATCCCCTATGACCTACAATATGTTCATTTGGGTTCTTAAAAGGATATCCGGTTTTATTATTGGATCTGATTAAAGAAGATTTATTGGAGGTAATCTCCGTGTGTGTATCCATAGCATTAGCTTCTGCAATGTACCTAAATAGGAAATAGTGCGAATAAAACGTTTTCCTTGGATTGTAAAAGCTTAAAAAATCTGCAAACAAGAACATTCCTATTAGCGGAACCTAAAAGTTTAAGTTTTTCCCCGTCTGCAAAAGTCGATAAATATCCTGAACTCTTCTTTGTCTTCTCTGGCAGCAGTATGTGCTTCGTTGGGGTTATAAAGACTGGGGCTTGCTTTGATTGATACACGTAGGCACGCCACTGGTGCCAGGATGGGCGTCACATCTCATGACTACTGTCGCAGTTGCAGATGTATTGAGGAGGAAGAGAGCGTTCAGCATCTGCTGTGTCAATGCCCCGCACTTAGTAGAAGACGTTTGGCTATACTCGGCCAACCGTTCCTCGACGACCTCGTTGAGGTATCAAAAATGGAAATTAAGGCGTTAGCCAAATTTATTGATTCCACGAACTGGTTTGTTCCTCTGCCTGGAGTGTGAGCTTGGGCTCTACGACATGGGGGTGGTGTAGAGACCGTGTGGGGTATCACAATGGGCCTATTTTTCCGGCCTAAGTGTTGGACGGGGTCGGTGTACTCTGTCCTGCCCTTTTAACCTAGCCTAACTGATGTAAACTTGTCTTTATATAGTAAAACTGGCCCTAATATTAGATTAAATTATAAGTGAGATGGCAACTATGTTTTTACTTCATGTTAAGAACACGTGTGTAACATTTTGCTTATTAAAACCTTGTTAATAAAAAAGGTGTTTCATTTCAATTTAATAAGCAAAACTAAGTTTAATATGGAGAAATACCTACGTCCAGAAAGGTTCGCTACTGAACCGACAGATAATTCCGCTACACGTGCCTGGGAACACTGGCGAACAACTTTCGAGAGTTTCTTGACTGCACAGGATCCAAATGCCACCGAAGCGGCGGAACAAACAAGATGGTTCGAAAATAAGCACAGGCTTCTAATAAACCATGTATCCCCTAACGTATACACCTATATTAGTGAAGCACAAAACTTCACCGAAGCTATGGCACTAATGGATAAACTCTACGTAAAACCTAAAAACATTCTATTCGCAAGGCACGCTCTCGCTACAAGAAAACAAGGTAATGACGAAAATATTAAAAGTTACTTACAATCCTTGAAACAATTAGCAAAAGAATGTAAATTTACTGCTGTAGATGCAGATACCAACAGAAACGACAGCGTAAGAGACGCCTTTATAGCAGGAATATCCTCAAACACAATAAGGCAGAGGCTTCTGGAAAACTTAACTTTAACCCTTGACCAAGCATACAATCAAGCACTTTCCTTAGAAACTGCTGAAATAAATTCTTTACACTTTAACACGCCTTTAGTGAATGCTATCACCGAGGAACATACTATAGGCCAAGAACAATATCAACCTACACCAGACCTAGAGCACCACGTTGCCGCCGCTCACCAAAATAAGCGAAAATGTTTCTTTTGCGGTGGTCAACTACATGTTCGTAAAAACTGCCCAGCTGTGCAAGAAACTTGCCAATTGTGCAATAAAAAGGGACATTTCGCCACTGTTTGTAAAAGTTCAAAGCCTTCGACCCCGTTGCCGGCAAACAAGCGTAATTCATCAGCATGTATTATAGCTGCGTCTCCCTCTTCATTGCACAAAGCAACTGTATCGGCTATAATATGTGGGTACAAAGGCGAAGCTCTTCTAGACACTGGGAGCTCAGTCAGTTTTATCAACGAAAATTTTGCCAAAACATGCGAATCTGTGCCGACTTAATTATTGGACACGACGTACTTCAAAAACATTCGTCATTAGAATTTTCATTCGGAGGGTGTAAAGCTCCTATGCATGTGTGTAACTTAGCGCAGGCATCTGTACCGCCCGTATCACTTTTCGCTGACATCCCATATAACTGCAAACCAATAGCTATAAAATCACGCAGATATAATGACGCAGATAGAAAATTTATTAAAACTGAAATTGAGTCGCTTCTTACAAACGGTGTAATAGAGGAGAGCAAGTCACCATGGAGAGCTCAGGTTCTTGTTACTAAAAGTGAAACTCATAGAAAACGTATAGTTATAGACTACTCGCAAACGATTAATCGCTATACACAGATCGATGCGTACCCTCTCCCTCACATCGAGGACCTAGTATCGAAAGTTGCTAAATTTAAGGGTTTCAGTTTAATAGACCTCAAAAGTGCTTACCACCAGGTACCCATCTTATCAGCAGAAAAGAAATATACGGCTTTTGAAGCGTTGGGGAACCTGTACCAATTTCGACGTATTCCATTTGGGGTCTCAAACGGCGTGTCATGTTTTCAAAGGACTATTGATTGGATCATTAGAACGGAGGCATTGCAAGACACATACGCTTATCTAGACGACATTACTATATGTGGCACAACAAAGGAGACTCATGATAAAAATCTTGATCGGTTCATGGCTGCTGCCCGAAAATATGAACTCACTCTCAGCCTCGAAAAATGTAAGTTTTCACAAACCTCTATTAACATTCTAGGGTACAATATATCTAACAACACTATTAAACCGGATTGCGATAGACTCAAACCACTTATTGACCTGCCACCACCCGGCGACTTACCGTCTTTAAGACGGACACTTGGTATGTTCGCTCACTATTCGAAATGGATACCAAAATTCTCCGAAAAGGTTCATACACTTGCAAAGGCAACCAAATTTCCCCTAACCGGGGATCAACGGAAATGCTTCGATGGCCTTAAAAACGATATCGCGAAATCGTCAATTCAAGCTATCAACGACAAAATCTCGTTTACTGTCGAAACCGATGCGTCAGAACACTCCATTGCTGCTGTACTGACTCAAGATTATAGACCAGTGGCGTTCTTTTCCAGAACGTTGAATTCCAGTGCACAGAACCATTCAGCAATCGAAAAGGAGGCCTATGCTATTGTCGAATCTCTAAAGAAGTGGAGACATTTCCTTATAGGTTGGCAGTTTCGTTTAATAACTGATCAACGCAGTAAAGTTAAAAATGAGAAGATTCAAAGATGGCGACTGGAGCTGGCCCCCTTCAAATATGAAATTATCTATAGACCTGGGAAAGATAATCATGCTGCGGATGCACTCTCTCGTGTTTGTGCTACTACACATGCATATAAAGCTAAACTTCTTTTATACCATGAAGCGCACCCCAGTAAAGTTAAAAATGAGAAGATTCAAAGATGGCGACTGGAGCTGGCCCCCTTCAAATATGAAATTATCTATAGACCTGGGAAAGATAATCATGCTGCGGATGCACTCTCTCGTGTTTGTGCTACTACACATGCATATAAAGCTAAACTTCTTTTATACCATGAAGCGCTGTGCCATCCCGGAGTTACTAGAATGTATCATTGGATTCGATCAAATAACCTACCTTATTCGATAGAGGAAGTGCCCCTCTTGCTCCGAAGAAATATCTGATTAAAGCAACTGCTTCCTTCGAGCGATTGAGCATCGACTTCAAGGGACCAGTTCCAACAAACAACAACAACAGATTCATTCTTACAATTGTCGACGAATATTCTAGGTTTCCATTCGCTTACCCCTGCCCGAACGTTAGCTCTAAAACAGTAATTAAACATCTGAACGATATATTCATGACCTTCGGAATGCCTTCATATATCCATTCTGACCGCGGAACGGCTTTTCTCTCGACAGAAGTACAAAGCTTCTTACATTCGTAAGGGATTGCAACCAGTCGAACTACAGCCTACAATCCTCAAGGAAATGGTCAAGTGGAGAAACTTAATTCAACTCTCTGGAAAACCATACTTTTGGCTTTGAAAACGAATAAGCTAGAGGTTAAAAATTGGCAGGAAGTACTAAATCAATCCTTACATGCTATTCGATCTTTGCTGTGTACTGCCACTAATTGCACGCCTCATGAACGCATGTTTGTACACCAACGTAGAACAAGCAATGGAGCTTCAATCCCAACGTGGCTAACAAATTCAAAAAAAGTGTTGATGAAAAAGTTCAACCGAGTTAACAAATACCAACCCTTAGTTGAAGAAGTGGAACTACTACACAGCAACCCAGACTTTTCTTATGTGAAAACATCGGACGGACGGGAAACTACTGTTTGAAATCGACATCTAGCACCCATAGATGAGGAAGAAGATACTCATTTAGAACAAAACAGCTTGACTGGCTCACATAGTCAATCGGATACAAACAACGAACAATCTGATCCTGATATAAATTACCCACAGCTAGACGCTCAAATTATGCCGATGCAGACAGAGGACCACAGTCCTGGTCGACAAAGCAGTTTAAAAGTAGAGCACGAAGCTCCTATAGTCGAGCAACAAGGTGAACAACAAACTATTCGAAGATCTAACCGCTCGCGCGGACCACCAAAATACCTTAACGATTACACCACTGATTGAAAACAAAACAGCTAGGATGAATGATGTAAACTTGTCTTTATATAGTAAAACTGGCCCTAATATTAGATTAAATTATAAGTGAGATGGCAACTATGTTTTTACTTCATTTTAAGAACACGTGTGTAACATTTTGCTTATTAAAACCTTGTTAATAAAAAAGGTGTTTCATTTCACTAACCTAACCTATTTCCAACATTAAAATTTTTCCTGTAAAATAAATAAAATTTAATCGTATTAAGTTTTGTGTTTTTTTGCAAATAATAATAAAAGTGTAAGCTGAAAGATTCGCTTAAAAATTTCCCTACAAATTGGAATGAAAAAGTTGGGCAACACAGCAACCCTTTTTTGCAAACAAGAACCCTGTCTCATTGTTTTACGGTCCTGCACAAAACCCTGGTTTGCAGAAACCACAATAGCAACCCAGATTTTTGACATGGGTTTGTGTTTGGATCATTGTGTATCAATACAAGTGTGAACTGTAGCTTTGACAGAAACGTCAAAACACACTTCCACGTCAAATCACAAATGTCAAAACACACTTCCATGTCAAAAATCTGGGTTGCTATTGTTGTTTTCGTTGCGTTCGGCAATGACTCGGCAAAACAGGGTTTTGTGTAGCACCGCAAAATGATGAGACAGGGTTCTTGTTTGCAAAAAAGTGTTGCTGTGCTGCACAACTTTTTCATTTCCATTTGTGGCGAAATTTTTAAGCGTACCTTAAAGTTTTTTCTTTTAGGGCGGGTTTTTGGACTAGCCGTCAACTTTACCGCTCACTTTAATATTTATCGGGCAGGTACTCCTTGGAGTAGCAGAAAGAAGGAGATGGTTGGAGTAAGTGGTCCGTTTGTCTGTTTATCCGTTCAAAAGTTATAGGCAAAAATACATTAGTTTCGTTAAAATTAAATCTTTCTATCTATATTATTATTCTAAAACACGGCGCTTAGCTAGACTAAACTACAATACGTATATAAACGAAATGTATATCAGATGAAAGCATATCATGAGCATGTTTGCAAAAAATTATAACAATTCGAATAGGTTAATTTGTTCATGAGAAATTAGCGTTTAAAGTTTGCTTATTTACCCCTGCATTGCTTTTGTAGTCAAAGTAATTTTTTTCTAAAAAAACACACCCGATTATCGGGGGTTACATACTAGTTTTAAATATTTCAAATACGCGATTTCGCACCCACAAGAGTGGTACCTCAAATGAAAGGTAACTTGATTACCTATCCAATGTATTGAAGTCATTTTGATTTATAAAATGCTTTAAATGAACTTTGACACTTAATAACTTTTATTGGGTTGAAAAAGGCAAATTTCCGCTTTCGGATTCTCAATCTACTCGTGAATACGCGACTTTTGAGCCCTTATTTGAATGTTTTGCTTCAAATTTCGGACGGGACCGTAAACTGCACCTTTATTAAAATGGGAAATTAGAAACCGACCCTTAAATCAATTAATTAAAATAAATTAAATTAATTAAATTAATTAATAACATATAATATAAATAGCAAAAATCAAATAATTTTCTAAGTTTTAGGGAACTACTGTTTTTTGCAACCCTGTCCTGTGCATATGCACATACACATATTCAAAATTTTATAAAAACATTTATCAACGTTTTCTTCAGGCGGCGACGTGCCCACACGTTTTTTTAATAAAATATAAATTAAATATTGATTTTCTAATATATTTTTTCTTTTCAGGTTGCCCCCAAAGGTTTGGATATTGGTAATTGGTAAGTATTTGTACAATTAATTATTTGTGTCCCGAGTGAAAAATGTTTTAAGTTGCCTAAACAACATTTTTAAATGGCGTTTAGACAACTTCAAACATTTTAGGAAATATATAAAGATATTTAAATATATATACATATTCTAATTGTAATTATAAATTTCTATTTCCAGATTTCGTCTTTTCACTGCAAAGCAGAAGTAAGTTGGTAAGTAATTTTATAGTGAAAAAGTGAATGTGCGGGTTAGTTGTTTAGTTACACGTCAACTCGAAAACCATCCCGAAATATGTCAGGAAAGGTATCAAAGGACGCGTTTTGGTTCCATGTTGTTTTAATCAAGTTAGGCCGTCCCTAAAAAAGCTCAATAAAGTGTTCGGTGTTTGTTTCCTTTAGGGGTCAACTGCTAATAAATTAGCTAAAATTATGGGCGATAGCTCGGAAGACGGGGTGTGGTCTCAGGATCACGAATCCGGAAGCGGTTTTTTAATATTTTTCGAGTTGACGTGTGATCCATACAATTGCCCATAATATGCCGGCAGAGATCACGATGGGCCAAGACACATATCACCAAACAGAGCTTTGCGGTCTACAAAAAAAGGGGCTTCCAAATATATATTAAGTATAGATATAGATATATGTATGTACATATATGATTAATACCTCACGCTGATTAATAAATAAAAGTTTGATTTTGTATAAAAACTGTAAATATAAAAATCGGTTGTGTATTTATTGTATTTTTCTGGACATTTGTAAGTAAGTTTAAAACTACATAAGTCGAAGTTTTCAAAAATCGAAGTTTTTTCAAAATAATAGAAATACATACATATGTAGTTACAATTTTCACAGATTTTTTTTCATGTACCAAAAAGCCAAGCAAACTTAATACTGAATACTTAAGTATATAGCATATTCAGGTCTAAAACCAAACTTTTTTCAAGTCAAATGAAACTACTTTTATATCAGGGCATTGTCATTTGAAAAAGTTTTCAATCCACTTGAAATTTTCTTTTGATTTGAAAAAAATGTCACTTCATTTGAAAAAGGTTTCACTCCACTTTAAAAAGTTGCATTTGATTTGAAAAAAGTTTGAAAATTCTATATGGCACACCTTACACCATATTTTCTCTTGTAAAGAATTTATCTCAACAGATTCACTTAGCACCTTGTGTGCGCGCTTTTTATCACCTAACTTCACTAACGCTTTCGCCAAATTATTCCATGATTCAAAACCCAATGGCTCAATGTGTGTATATGTTATGTACGCATGCACGGCCAACTCCCAACGTTCGAGCTGTATAGCAGCATAGCCTAAACGTAGCCATATTTTCTCTTGTAAAGAATTTATCTCAACAGATTTTTCTAAACGTGGTATAGCTTCAGCATATTCAGCCTTACGAAAATAGTATGTACCCCAAAGCGCTTGCGCACGACCACTTTTTTGTTGTGAAAATTCTGCTGCTTTATGGCGTAGCTCCAACCTGGTATAGCATTGTATCATCGCAGGCCATGCTTATGTTTGTAGATATATATCTAAAGCCGTTTTTGTTATACCCAGCGAATGTAATAGTTCGCATAGTTGTATTTGTATTAGCCATTTGGGTTGTAAGAACTCTCGCACACAATTTAGCAATAAGGCAGACTGACGCACTTGTATAGGGCCGCGTTCTTGGTAGAGTATAGTTTTTATATAAGGTTCCAATTCTTCATCGGCAAGACGATCTTTAGGTTGCGAACGTTTAAGTTTTTTGCTGTAGAAAAAATGACTTTAAAAAAGAGCACACAGAAAAGTTTGCAAAAATACCTACACCTTAGCTAGCACTAGCGCCTGTAAAACGCTGGGCAACATCATCACTTCATTGTCTTTGGGTTCAACAAAACGTATGCGCTCAAGTCGTGTATCATCGTCCAACAATAAAAGTTGTGGTAAATTTGTCTTGCCATTTGACGCTTGTGCAAAAGGTAAATCGCCATTCCACATTCAACGCTATACCAACTCGCGTACACAACTGTTCAAGTACATATATGTATCATTGGATTTTTGCGCACGATGAAATAGTAAATAACTGTTGGCCACCACGAGATAGAGCAATGCTTGCAATTCACGCTCCTCCACTTTATCCACATTCTTCAACAAGTTTTCCGCAACTACTTTCAATTGTTCATATAAATTGCTGGTCAATTCATCAATGATTTGTTGTTGTATGCATATCACACGCATGTACCACCAGTTAAGATACTGAAAGCAAAGAAATTGAAGAGGAATTAATGCTGACTCATTATATGTAAAAATGTATAAACGCTTACCAAAGATTCTCGAAAACTTTGTCGTAATAAGATCAGCATAGCCTGGCAGAACTATGCATCCGCAGCTTTCATATTTGGTGCCGTATGGTTATTGGCTTGCCAGCTATCTAAAGTCTTTTGAAGTCTTTCCGTAGTCCAATTGCAGCTCCATAGCTGACGCAGTGATTCGGTCTGTAGATCTGTAAGCACGAAAAGCGTCCTTCTTAGCAAGTCTTATGTACTTAAATCAACAGCGTACTTACCTTCCACACAATAAGTTCATTAAAGTTGCATAGATGTTGTTTACTAAATGGTTCAACACTCATTTAGTTGTTTCTTCTCAAAATTTAATTTTGTACACAATTTGATACAATTCAATTTAATTTTTCTTTTATTTACTTTGTTTACGTACGAAGTACGATCGGGATGTGCTAACGAAGTTGCTACTACAAAGCGCATTGTTGCATTTTGCAGTACCTTTTTAAATCTTTAAAATTTTTAAGAAAAAGTAGCAAAACTTGTTTAAAGAGGAACTGCTAACCGTTCAAAATGTAAAATAAACTTTATAAATTCAAGGTAAACTCTATTATTTACATTTCTAAGAACTTTTCAACCATTTTTTTCCGTATTTTTTATAAATTTAGAAAACAAGTATACCTTTGTTTGCTACTAATTTTTTATAGACATTTGAATGCAACTCAGCGCTAAATAGATGGCTCCTACACCAAAAAACAACTCTAATCGTCAGGTGTAAAACTCATTTTGGAATTTTGACGTCTATGCCGAAGAGTTTACACTTGTATAGGTACACAATGGTTTGGATTGACGTTGAAGTGTGTTTTGACATTTCTGTCAAAGCTACATTTCACACTTTATGTTATACACAATGGTTTATTTTGAAGTGTTGTACACTGAAGTACTGAACAGTGAATTAACCCGCAATATTGTACTACGGTTTTTAGTAGTGAATAAAGCGTACTATATATTAAGTAGAATCTAAGTGTTTTATTTCACGTACAGTGATCGAACTCAGAAAAAATAATCGAGGAGTCATCGAATTCGTCACAATTGATGTCAGTAGCGGTATTGTTAAATAAATACAAGGACATTGAAAAGGAAAACACGGACATTGTAAGGATAACAAGGATATGACAAAGTTGAATGAATTTAAGATCCAGAAGCTCAAAAATGAGCTGGAACGGCTTGGACTGACAACAACAGGCAATAAGTCGGAGCTACAATCACGATTACGAGAGGCTATGGAAGTGGAAGGAATCAACGATGACGACCATGTTATAAATTTGGACTTAGGCTCTTTTGACATTTAGTTTTGAAATGCAAATAAAAGATATTATTCCACTTTTCCAACCCAACGTTTCGCTAGATTTCCTAGCATCATCAGGGATGATCTATTTATTTAAAAAACAATAATAAAAACCATATGAAACACTTATCGACAAATTTACATATATACTGTGGCGAATGATCTCAAGAATCGCTCATCTCCCAACTCTAGTGTATTTCCACCACTAGCGTCACTACCACAACTACAGCTGTTGAGGTACATGACGCGAGAGCGAGAGAGGCAGCTCGCATATTTGCGAATGTGACACAAAGAGGAGATGACGATAGATAAACGTTTCGAGAACACTGTTCCACACATTTCTGGGTTAAGCTGGAATTATTGGTGATGTTTGTCGTAACGCTGTAGTCGTATCCCTAACGCAACCCTATGCGATACATTTTTATCGATTATTGGTGCGGTAACCGTAAACAGCTTTATCGTCCATTTTACTCAGCTATGAACACAATCTTAATTAATATTTTCATAAAAAATTTAAAATGATAACTCACCAAATAGCAAAAACCAATAAATTCGAAAAATTAATGCAAAACAAATAAATTAAATGAACAAAAAAGGTAATCAGCTGTTTACGTTACCGCGGAAAACCTAAAACCAATTGGTTGGCTACGACCTTAGCGTTACGATATGGCACCAATAATCGATTGCATTAAATCCCATAAGGTTGGTCGAATCAGCTGATTGGATACGACTACAGCGTTACGACAAACATCACCAATAATTCCAGCTTTATGAAGCGGCAGTCTGCTGGGGGTATATAAATCGCGCAAAGACAACGCACATCAGTTAGTTTATTTTTAAGTGTTGTACAGTATATTGTACTACGGTTTTTAGTAGTGAATAAAGCGCACTATTTATTAAGCAGAATCTGAGTGTTTTATTTAACGTACAGTGATCGAACTCGGAAAATAATCGAGGAATCATCAAATTCGTCACAATATGTGTAAACCATTGTGTATCAATACCAAGTGTAAACTCTTCTGCATAGACGTCAAAATTACAAAATGAGTTTAACACCTGTTTGAGATTGTGGTTAATAACAAGTGTGATATAATAGACATAGTCGTGAAAGCTTCAAAGTGAGTTTAGTCACCTGTTTTTAATTTCCTTTTTTGTCTCACTTCTTTCTCTTTCTACCATTAGGTAAAAGATAGGAGACCGCCATGTTGATGTGAGCAGGATGTTAAAACAACGCCATTGCTTTTCTGTTATTCGGTGCTGGCGACATTTTAATATGTGCAGGATGTAAACAAACCGACATTTTAATGTGTGTTGTCAAAAGAAGAGTTCACACTTGGTATTGATACACAATGGTGTAAACATTAAAACACAAATAACAATACTTACAACACTTACACAGTATGCTGTCTTATAGTACGTTTACACCGCACCAAATTTGGTAAATTTGGCGATAAATTGCAAATTTGGCGCTTTTTTCCATACAAATCTCATTTTCCAAATGTGGAGTTTGGCCTCATTTGCGCTCATTTGGGCCAGAAAATTTGCTAAAGCATGACATTTTTTTCGAACGCATCACGTTTGAAGTTTCGGATAAAAGCGGATAAAAGCCGCATTCTTCTGGTAGTTATAGCTCCGGCTCACGCTTGATTCTCACGGGAACAGTCCGGTTGATGGTAATGTGAGTTGGCAGCACTGACAGAAAACGTCACTTTTCACAGCAAGAAGAAGAGAAACAAACAAACGGAGCGTGAAAATAACTGAAAATAATTTAAAGTTAAATAAAACCATGGAAGAACAATTATTTGAAGTAAGTTTATTAATATATTATGTTTGCAACTTTTGGTTAAGTTAATTAACTATTTTATTTCATTTATTTGTATGTGTTTCACAGTTAATGGGTGAATCGTCATTAGAATCCGCAAACACAAGCGGCCTGACTGAAGATATTTTAAATTCGTCTGCCAGCAGCGTAACCACGTCGGAAAATGAAGAAGGCCATATTCCCAATGGAAATTTTTGGGCCACCATTGAAAATTTCACCGAGCAAGAGTTCGGCAAACATTTTCGAATTAATCGCTCAACTGCACATATTTTAATTGGTAAGAATATGCATACCAATAAACCTCTAAATATTTTACACAAATATTATCGTTTTTACGAATTTTTATACCCAGCGCACTAGTACTAGTACTAGTACAAGGGTATATTAACTTTGTTCACCTAACGGTTGTATGTAACGGCACAAAATAATCGAGATAGATATAGAGTTCCATATATGAAAGTTCTTAGGATTAAAAGAGGAGTTGATTAAGGCATGTCCGTCCGTCTGTCCGTCTGTCCGTCCGTGTACACGATAACTTGAGTAAAAATTGAGATATTTGCACGAAATTTTGTACACAGGCTACTTTCTGGTCAAGGTAGGTTGCTATTGAAAATGGGCGAAATCGGATGATAACCACGCCCCCTTTTTCGATATCGAAAATTTCGAAAATCACAAAAATTGATTTATCTCGGCAGCTGAATTGGCTAAAATGATATAATTTTATAGGTGAACCCCCCTGGTCATTCTCTTATAATTTTTCCATAAATTTTTTATAGTGGGCGTGGCACCGCCCACTTTTAAGGGAGGCATTTTTGAAAATTTGAATGGTCGTAACTCCTAAACTGATTACGATAGAATGATTGAATTCGGCACAAAGCATACTAGTGTCGTTGGGAGTATACCTGATGAAACTGGATAAAATCGCCTTTCAACCACGCCCACTTTCGATATCGAAAATTTCGAAAATCACACAAATTGACATATCTCGGCAGCTGAAATGGCTAAAATGATATAATTTTATAGGTGAATCCCCCTGGTCATTCTCTTATGATTTTTTCATAAATTTTTTATAGTGGGCGTGGCACCGCCCACTTTTAAGGGAGGCATTTTTGAAAATTTGACTGGTCGTAACTTTTAAACTGATTACGATAGAACGATGGAATTTGGCACAAAGCATACTAGCATCGATGGGAGTATACCAGATGAAATTGGATAAAATCGCCCTCCAACCACGCCCACTTTCGATATCGAAAATTTCTAAAATCACCTAAATTGACATAATTCGATAACGGAAATCGGTAAAATGATATAATTTTATAGGTGAACCCTTCTGACCATTACATAATGATTTTTTGATAAATTTTCTAAAGTGGGCGTGGTCCCGCCCACCTTTAAGGGAGGCATTTTTGGAAATTCAACTAGTCGTAACTTTTAAACTGATTAGGGTAGAAGGATGAAATTTGGCACAAAGCATACTAGTATCGTTAGGGGTATACCTGATGAAATTGGAAAAATCGCTCTCCAACCACGCCCACTTTCGATTTCGAAAATCACATAAATTGACATAATTCGGTGACGGAAATGGCTAAAATGATATATTTTGGTAGGATGAACCCCCTAGTCTCTCCATTACGATTTTTATTCCCAGCGCACCAGTGCTAGTACGAGCGTATATTAATTTTGTTCACATAACGGTAGTACGTAACGGCACAAAATAATCGAGATAGATATAGTGTTCCATATATGAAAGTTCTTAGTTTGAAAAGAGGATTTCATTCAGGCATGTCCGTCCGTCTGTCCGTCTGTGTATACGATAACTTGAGTAAAAATTTAGAGAAAATGGGCGAAATCGGATGATAACCACGCCTCTTTTGTCGATATCGACAATTTCGAAAATCACACGAAGAGACATATCTCGGTAGCTGAAATGAATAAAATGATATAATTTCATAGGTGAATATCTCTTATCATTCTACTAGTAATACCCGGCGTGCGTTGCTACGCCAAAGAAAATCACCTGAATAAGATTTTACCATTTTTACCATTTCTCGGAAGTTACATTATCTCATATTTTATCAAGGTGAAACGCCAGCTACACGCTAAATATCAAGCTCATCGAGTCATAAATATGATTGTTTAGAATATATCGGGCCCTGATAAACTTCCTGGAAGAAAACTTTTCCCACACTTTAACCTAAGCTTAACGCTACCTACATATCAAATTTAAAGTTAATCCAACCATCTATACGATACTTTAGAATAAGTCAGTTCTGGGTCCACTTCCCGGAAGAAAATTTATCCAATATATTAATCTAAGCATATAGCTACCTACATACCAAGTTTCAAGCAATTCGAGTCATAAATACGATTGTTTACAGATCGGTCCCTGGTCCACTTCCCGGAAGAAAAATCATCCTATACTTTAATCTAAGCATAACGCTATCTACATACCAAATATCAAGTAAATCCAGCCATTTATACGATATTTTCGAATAGGGCGGTCCCGGGTCCACTTCCCATAAAAAAAAATTTACAGAAACACTCTCCAGGCTCCTACTAATCTATCCCCAAAATTTCAACAAAATCGGCCGAGTAGTTTTGGAGTCCATAAGCCACATACATACATACATCCATTTTTATATGTATAGATTATGATTTTCTACTGGACTTTTAAACAAATTATGGTAGAACGATGAAATTTGGCACAAATCATGCTAGTATTGTTGGGAGTATACGTGATGAAATTGGCTAACATCCCCCTCCAACCACGGCAATTCTCGATACCGAAAAATTCGAAAATCATCTAAAACACTGGTCATAATTTTTAAACTGATTACGGTAGAATCATGAAATTTGGCACAAGGTATACTAGAGTTATAGGAAGTATACCTGATGAAATTAAACGAAATCGCTTCCCAACCACGAGCACTTTCGATATGGAAAATTTCGAAAATCACATAAATTGACATATTTCGGTTAGGTAAATAACTAAAATAGTATAATTATATTATAATTTGGTAGTTAAATTGCTTGGTCGTTGATGGATTATAATTTTCTGTATTGTTCTTCCTTTGTAAGGAATTGTCTACTATTAACGAGTATTAAAAGATGTTGTACTAGTTTGTAGCTACCTGTATTGTATTTAGTGTGGGCAGTGGTTAGTGGCTTAGTTTGGATTATCTGCCTTTAAAAAATATTATAAAAGGTAGTTTCTGAAAAGTCTCTTCAATAAATTTACATTTATGTTGAATTCGTAGACTGAATATTTCATCATCGGATGAATATTGTTATACCCAGCTGTACTTGTACACAGGGTATTATAACTTTGTTAGGATAACGGTTGGTTGTACAGGTATAAAGGAATCGAGATAGATATAGACTTCCATATATCAATATGATCAGGATCGAAAAAAAATTTGATTGAGCCATGTCCGTCCGTCTGTCCGTCCGTCCGTCTGTCCGTTAACACGATAACTTGAGCAAATAATGAGATATCTTCACCAAATTTGGCATGCGTACTTATTTCGGTTCAGAATAGATTGCTATTGAAAATGGGTAAAATCGGACCATAACCACGCCCCTTTTTCGATATCGAAAATTTCGAAAAACGTATAAAATGGGTTAATTCAATATTAGAAGCAGCTACAATGATAAAATTCGCAATATGTATTGATTTAGATGTTCTAAGGCCGATTTTATAAAAAATTTTTGAAAAGGGGGCGTGGTATCGCCCACGTATATTTGAAGAAATTTTAAAATTTTGACTCTTAATAACTTCAGAACAGTTTATGCTAGTATAACGAAATTTCGTAGAGGACATACTATTGTTGTGGTAAATTCAGCTATAGAAAATAAACGAAATCGCTTCGCGACCACGCCTACTTTTTCATAAAAGTTATATTGAAAGGAGGTGGAAATATTGAAAAGTCCATATCTAATTAACTGATTTCGCTATAATAATATAATTTGGTACATGCATCAACTTTCATATTCTTTACATAATTTTTTCAAAATTTTGGAAAGTGGGCGTGGCACCGCCCACTTATGAGTCAAGCAATTTTTAAATTCGACTGCTAACAACTTCAGAACGGTGTGAGATAGATTTACGAAACTAGGTACCAGGCATGTTATGTTTATGTAGAGTACTACCACAGAAAATAAGAAAAATCGGTGAACGATCACGCCCACTTTATGTGCACAGCTGGGTATGTAATGTTCGGTTTCACCCGAACTTAGACTTCCTTACTTGTCATTGTTGGTTTCTTGTAGTTGCTTTTCCAACGGCTGTCCGTACAAACTGATGGAATGATTATTTGAAATTGTGGGACTGTCCCCAAAAATGTCATCCATCAAATCTGCAAATGGAACATTGCATGGCTGCAAATGGAACATTGCATGGTTTTTAAACTTGGCTGTGAGCATCTCCAAAAAAAAAAGGAGATTTAACGATGAGCTGTACGAGCTTTACGCAGATCTGACCATAGTCCAGCGAATTAAAGCCCAAAGGCTCCGCTGGCTGGGTCACGTCATGCGAATGGACAAAGAAGCTCCAGCCCAGAAGGTTTTCCAATCGTCACCCGAATTCGGCAGCAGAGGAAGGGGGAGGCCTCGACTGAGATGGAAACAACAGGTGGAGGATGACTTGAACTCCCTTGGGGTTTCCAATTGGCGTCAGTTATCGCTAAAAAGGAATGACTGGCGTGCTTTGATAGGCGACGGCCAAAATCGCTTAGGCGGTTAAGCGCCAATAAATGATGATGATGATGAGCATCTCCAACGTCGTTTGTTGGCTCTGTTGATAGGAATAAATAGAACAAGAAAGATGGACGTTAATCAAAAATTAAACAACGTCTCCATAGAAATATTAAACTCACCAAAACACCTTGGCTCTCCAAATCTAGAAGTACATTCTGCATAGCATATTTTTTTCTCCTCACATTGTTGAATTCTTCCTTCCTTGCAATGTATGCACTTAAAAAGCCCTCGTCTCCTCTGCATTCCAAATCCTCCGGTCACTAAAAGATACAGTAATATGTGTTTTATAGAATTTATCAGGTGCTTTGATTTTTATACATACATTTTATTGAAGTTTTCCATTTTTATTTGCTTAATTGAGAAAATCACTTTGAAATATGGCTGCCAAATTTTGTATGTATACTGTGAACTGTCAATTCTGACACTTCATGTGCAAGTGCTGCCAAGTTGACACCAAAAAACCAATTAAACACAGCGTGAACCAGAGTTCTATGTGGATTTATCTGGCTTTCGTCGTTGTTGTTGCATTTACATGTAAAATTTTTTATCTATCTCTGGTTCATTACCAGAAGAATGCGCCTAATGTTTGAATGACGAGCTCGTCATGGGCTACGACCAAGATGAGTGCACCCAAAAAAATATAATATAAAAAAAAAACTCCAAAACCAAAAAGGCACCGGCATCAGGAGCAAACAGTCCAGTCGACTCTCGACTTCTGAAAGGCCTCACAGCAGCAGAAAAAGCGATGAAGATGTAAGTAATGAGCAGCAGTTTCAAAATGAATTTAAATTGTATTTTTTTTTATGTTTGAAAGTTGTGTATTTTTTTTTTTTGAAGTTTTCAAACTACAAATAAAAATAGAGCGACACATTACTCCCTTCCTTGCTTTTGGTATGATCTTTTATAACATCAAAATTCGTACATCTTTTCATATATGAAAAACATTTTTTTTTTAACTACAAATCAAAAATTGAGCGACACATTACTCACTTCCTTGCTTTTGGTGTGATCTTTTCTTATAACAAAATTCATACATCTTTTCATGCATGGAAAAAGGTAATGCATTGCCTACTTTCCCACTGGGTATATAAGGCATTGTGTATCAGTACAAGTGTGGAATCTTCTGCATAGACGTCAAATTTTCAAAGTGAGTTTAACACCTGATGATCAGAGTTGCTTTTTTGGAAAATGGTATCATTTAGCGCCGAGTTGCATTCGATTGCGTAAAAAATTAGTAGTAAATAAAGGGGTAATAGTTCTCTAAATTTATAAAATAAGGTGAAAAATAATAGTTCAAAACTTCTTAAGTCTGGTTTTCAATCAGATCAAATTTTGAAAATTTCTATCGACTTTATCGAAATATGATGTAATTGTCTACTTTAGCTGTCAACTGCCAATAAATTAGCTAAAATTATGGAAGGGGACTCGAAAGACGGGGTTTGGCCTCAGGATCACGAATCCGGTAGTGAGCAGTGAAAAGTTATGGTCGAAAAACCGAAAATTTACCCGGGTTCGATACCAAAATAGGGGCGGAAATCATGGTATTTATGTGCGGAACATAATGAGCTGGCAGCCTTCGGCCGCGCTTATAAAAAAATAACCTGGGCTACGCCATCCCAAGTCCGGGGTGTTGCCGGAACCGTGCCACGGTACGCACTTTTTTGGACAATTTTAGGCGCAGTATAATGTAAATACAACAACCACATGAAGTCTTGAAACTTGAATTGCAAATATCTCCTCAGAGAAGCAAAATATTAAAGAAGCGGTTCCGGATTCGTGATCCTGAGTCCAAACTCCGCCTTTTCAGCCCCCTTCCCATAATTTTAGCTAATTTATTAGCAGTAGACAATTACCAAATAAGCAACCTAATGAAAACCAGCACTTAGAGTTGTAATTTATAAAGAAATTGTTTGCTACTAGAATTTGTAAAGATTTAAAAACGTACTGCAAAAGGCAACAAAAAATGAAAACTGCTAACAACATTTCACGACAGGCCAATTGCATTATGCTGGCGAAATTCCATGGCTTTGATGTTGGTACCTGGCTTAATATATTAAAAACAATCTATCTAAAAAAAATTGTGTTCTCATTTTCTAGTTTCTTATTTCGAACATTAAAATTTTTCCTGTAAAATAAATAAAATTTATTCGTTTTAAGTTTTGTATTTTTTTTTTGCAAAATATATCTAATAAAAGTGTAAGCTGAAAGATTCGCTTAAAAATTTCCTTACAAATTGGAATGAAAAGTTGTGCAACACAGCAACACTTTTTTGTAAACAAGAGCCCTGTCTCATTGTTTTACGGTCCTGCACAAAACCCTGGTTTGCAGAAACCACAATAGCAACCCAGATTTTTGACATGGGTTTGTGTTTGGATTGACGTTGAAGTGTGTTTTGACATGTCTGTCAAAGCTACATTTCACACATTATAGGCTGGTTTTCATTATGTCAAATGGTGTCAAATTTCATCGACTTTATCGAGATTTGGCTGCTTATTTCGATAAAGTCGATAAAAGTTGTCAAAATTTGACCTAATGAAAACCAGCCTTATGTTATACACTATGATATATGGTATACAATGGTTGTGGCGTTTCTATCTCAGTGCAAAACATTATGTATAATTTCAAGTTTTCATGTGGTTGTTGTAATTTTATTAGGCTGTCCCTAAAAACGTGCAAAAAAAGTCGCGCCGTGGCGGTAGCCACGGTTATGTCATACGTCCGGACTTGGGATGGCGTAGCCCAGGGTTATTTTTTATAAGCGCGGCCGAAGGCCGCCAACTCTGAATTGTGTTTCGCACATAAATACCATTGATTCCGCCGCAATTTTGGTATCGCAGCCGGGTAATTTTCCGGTTTTTTGACCATAACTTTTCACTAAAACAAAAAAAAACCCGTCTTTTGAGCTATATGACATAATTTTAGCTAATTTATTAGCAGTTGACCCCTAAAGGAAACAAATACCAAAGCTTTATGTAACTGGCCCTTAAGGCTGGTTTTCATTAGGTCAAAAGGTGTCAAATTTCATCGACTTTATTGAGATTCGGTTGCTTATTTGGTAACTGTCTACTTAAGCTGTCAACTGCTAATAAATTAGCTAAAATTATGGGAGGAGGTTCAAAATACGGAGTTTGGCCTCAGGATCACAAATCCGGAAGCGCTTTTTTAATATTTTGCTTCTCTGAGGAGATATTTGCAATCCAAGTTTCAAGTTTTCATGTGGTTGTTGTATTTACATTAGACTGCGCCTAAAAACGCCCAAAAAAGTGCGTACCGCGGTACGGTTCAGGCAACACCCCGGATTTGGGATGGCGTAGCCTAGATTTTTATACCTTTCATGAACATGAAATGGTATTATAACTTTGGTCCGATGTTTGTAAATATGAGAAGAAGAAGAGATAGACCCATCAATAAGTATACCGAAATGATCAGGATGACGAGATGAGTTGATTTAGCCATGTCCGTCTGTCCGTCTGTCCGTCTGCCCGTCTGTCTGTTTGAACGCAAACTAGTCCCTCAATTTTTGAGATATCTGGCTGAAATTTTGTATGTGGCCACCATTTTGTAATATAGGAATCATTTGTCGGAACTGACAAGATCGGACCAGTATAACATATAGCCCCCATACAACCGATTGTTCAGATATAAGGTTTTTTGGCCAAAACTTCCGCAATTAAAAAGTTAGAAACGTAAAATTTTGCAACTCGAGTACTTTCTATTTATGTAGTGTATATAGTGAAAATCAACCAGATCGGGCAAATGTAACATATAGCCCCCATACAACCGATTGTTCAGATATAAGGTTTTTTGGCCAAAACTTCTGCAATTAAAAAGTTAGGAACGTAAAATTTTGCAGCTCGAGTACTTTCTATTTATGTAGTGTATATAGTGAAAATCAACCAGATCGGGCAAATGTAACATATAGCCCCCATACAACCGATTGTTCAGATATAAGGTTTTTTGGCCAAAACTTCTGCAATTAAAAAGTTAGGAACGTAAAATTTTGCAACTCGAGTACTTTCTATTTATGTAGTGTATATAGTGAAAATCAACCAGATCGGGCAAATGTAACATATAGCCCCCATACAACCGATTGTTCAGATATAAGGTTTTTTGGCCAAAACTTCTGCAATTAAAAAGTTAGGAACGTAAAATTTTGCAACTCGAGTACTTTCTATTTATGTAGTGTATATCGTGAAAATCAACCAGATCGGGCAAATGTAACATATAGCCCCCATACAACCGAATGTTCAGATATAAGGTTTTTTGGCCAAAACTTCTGCAATTAAAAAGTTAGGAACGTAAAATTTTGCAACTCGAGTACTTTCTATTTATGTAGTGTATATAGTGAAAATCAACAAGATCGGGCAAATGTAACATATAGCCCCCATACAACCGATTGTTCAGATATAAGGTTTTTTGGCCAAAACTTCTGCAATTAAAAAGTTAGGAACGTAAAATTTTGCAACTCGTGTACTTTCTATTTATGTAGTGTGTAGAGGAAAATCAAGAAGATCGGGTAAATATAACATATATTTAGCCCCGTACAACCGGTTGTTCCGATATAAGGTTTTTTGGCCAATACTTCCGCATTTAAAAAGTTAGGAACGTAAAATATTTCACCTTTAGTACTTTCTACATATGTAATGTGTATAGTGTAAGTCAGTACAATTGAACACGTATAATATATAGCCTCCATACAATCGATTGTTCGAGTTATCGGATCCTATTATTTTGTAAGTTTTTTTTAAATTATAACAAAGATGTGTAATGTGTATAGTAAATATAGTTAAATTGAAACAGGCTGTACTGGGGATCGAACAGTGAAAATCGTGACGCTTATTCATGAAAGGTATATAGCCTTCGGCACAGCCGAAGACAACTTTCCTTACTTGTTTTTCATTATGTTCTGCACATAAATACCATAGATTCCGCCCCAATTTTGGTATCGAACCCGGGTCAATTTTCGATTTTTTGACCATAACTTTTCACTGAAACCAAAAATTAAAAAATCGATACCGGATTCGTGATCCTGAGGCCAAACCCCATCTTTCGAGCCCCTTTAATTTAGCTAAGTTATTAGCAGTTGACTGCTAAAGTAGACAATTACCGCTTATTTCGATAAAGTCGATAGAAATTATCAAAATTTGACCCAATGAAAACCAGACTTAAGAAGTTTTCAACCACTATTTTTCACCTTATTTTATAAATTTAGAGAAGTATTACCCCTTTATTTACTACTAACATTTTTACGCAATCGAATGCAACTCGGCGCTAAATGATACTATTTTCCAAAGAAGCAACTCTGATCATCAGGTGTTAAAATCACCTTGAAAATTTGAAGTCTATGCCGAAGATTCCACACTTATACTGTTACACAATGTGGATATCAGACACTATTGACGCAAAGTAAAGCTGGGATTATTGGTGATGTTTGTCGTAACGCTGTAGTCGTATCCCTAACGCAACCCTATGCGATACATTTTTATCGATTATTGGTGCGGTAACCGTAAACAGCTTTATCGTCCATTCTACTCAGCTATGAACACAATCTTAATTAATATTTTCTTAAAAAATGTAAAATGATAACTCACCAAATAGCAAAAACCAATAAATTCGAAAAATTAATGCAAAACAAATAAATTAAATGTACAAAAAAGGTAATCAGCTGCTTACGTTACCGCGGAAAACCAAAAACCAATTGGTTGGCTACGATCCGGTTACGACCTTAGCGTTACGATATGGCACCAATAATCGATTGCATTAAATCCCATAAGGTTGGTCGAATCAGCTGATTGGATACGACTACAGCGTTACGACAAACATCACCAATAATTCCAGCTTAAATCCCTTTGTTGTTACTGATGGTTTGAAATTCATTATTCCATTCATCAGCTATAATCTTATTTATTTTTAAAAGTGCTTCTTGGGGTGTAAGGGCAGTTTCTATAATTGCACCTCTAGATGATGGTGCTTAAAAGATTGCAAATAAAGCACAATTCAGTGTTGTCAGGCAACTTTTTCAAAAATCCCTACAGTGTCGCGAAAAAATCCCTACTTTTCCCTACCCGAAAAAATTGTTTCCCTACATTTGAAGTCAACATTTTTTTAGGTCGCTTTCTTGACATAGATTAAATAATATAAAAATAATGTACCTAAATTAATTAACACCAATTCGTATTTATCACAAAAAATGGTATTTGTTTCCTTTAGGGGTCAACTGCTAATAAATTAGGTAAAATTATGTGATATAGCTCAAAAGACGGGGTTCGGCCTCAGGATAACGAATCCGGAATCGCTTTTTTTAATATTTTGCTTCTCTGAAGAGATATTTGCAATCAAAGTTTCAAGTTTTCATGTGGTTGTTGTAATTTTATTAGGCTGTCCCTAAAAACGTGCAAAAAAAGTCGCGCCGTGGTGGTAGCCACGGTTTTGTCACTCGTCCGGACTTGGGATGGCGTAGCCCAGGGTTATTTTTTATAAGAGGGGCCGAAGGCCGCCTACTCAGAAAGGTGATCTGCACATAAATACCATGGATTCCGCCCCAATAACTTTTCACTAAAACTAAAAATTAAAACAGCGCTTCGGGATGCGTGATCCTGAGGCCAAAACCCGTCTTTTGAGCTATCTCCCATAATTTTAGCTAATTTATTAGCAGTTGACCCCTAAGGGCGGATTTCTCAACTAGCCGTCAACTTAACGCTCACTTTAAATTTTATCGGGCAGTTCATCCTCCTGTTAAATAAAAGCAAATGAACTGGCTGTTAAACTGACAGTGAATTGACAGTGAACTTTGACGTTAACAGGCAGTCGAGAAATCCGCCCTAAAGAAAACAAATACCCAAAAAATTATAAATGCTGGCACTGGCTAGTATTATAGGCTTAAAAGTTCGAAAAAAAAAAAAAAAATTAAATAAAGGTACGGGTACACCTAGCGACACGACGCGACGCGCCGCGATGAAATAGTTGCCCATTTGATCAACATTGTTGTGTCGCGTCGTGTCGCGTGGTGCTGCTGTCGCTAGGTGTACTCTGCTCCATAAGAACACATGCAAAGAATATTTGGTCGCGTCGCGTCGCGTCGCTGGGTGTACCCTTAGCTTTAAATTAAAAAAAATTTACGAAAAGAAACCTGTCAAAGGAATTAGAATTTCCTTTCAACATAATTATTAAACACTAGCAGGGAACCCGGCGTTGTCCGGGTGGATCTGTATTTTAGGGTGGTAATAATTTCTATTGAAACAATTTTTTCGCTTTTGCCAACCTTATTCTCGGGTCCAATTCCCCTTCATCAACCTCTTTTCCTCGGCTTTCTTTCCAAAGTCATATTAGCTTTGTTTATTGAAATCTCCAGCAAAGAACTGTCAGCAGAAGAGAGCTTGTAAAAAGCTGTCAAAATCTCATTTCTGCTAATTTTTCGTCGAACAGGGTTCAGCAGAAACTTGCAGACAAAACAGCTGTTACGTTTCTGATTGGCTAACAATTTGAATTTCCATTTTTTGTTGTTGTTTTGCTATGTCACCGATCAGCTGTTCCTGCTTGCTAGTTTCTGCTGGACGAAAAATCTCCAGCAATAACTTGCAGCGAATTGGCGCTCTCACTCTCAATTAAATGTCAAAAAGCTGCTGAATTCGCTGCTAGTTTTGTTCAAGAAACGCTTTTACAGGAATAATTATTCATAATTTTATTGGCGGATGTAGACTCTTTTTAAAGATTTCAGTAAACGTATTGCAAACTCGTGGCGAGCTTGATGAGTTTTATTTTAAATATGAAATAGAGCTGTGTAATTACAATTTGAGCAATTATCGATAACAAACTTATAATAGAGAACATAGATGCGTTTTCATTAAATGGTAACATTGAAGTACTTCATACATTATAAAGATGCATTTACATTGGATGCGACATTGAAATAGTTCACAGCTCGGCCGACCTGACATTTAATCGACCACGATTATTACTTAATTTAAAGTTAACTATATGCAGATGTAACTTATAACTACCCTAATCCTTTTCCGGTGACGTTACTTCAGCTGGTTTACTAAGCCATTTTCTCATCCTATTGGCTTCTATTACACCGTCATAAGGAATTTGCGTTAGTTGGCAATTTTCTATATCTCGGATTACATATCTGTCATGCCCCAAGACCTTATGCACAACATAGGGGCCCTTATAGTGTGGTACAAATTTCTTATTCGTCCCAACAGTCGTGTCCACATTCCGTATAACTACAAAGTCTCCTATTTCATATTTCTTTGCGTCAGTGCTATTCTTTAGGGAATACGTCAGGTCATAAGCCTGTCTTTTCTCTATGTCTTTGGCTGCTTCTTCTCGCATACTCTTGATGTTACGTTCGTTTACATCTTTACTGGCAAAATATTCAGTGAGTTCGTCAATAATGGCACCGTTCTGTTCGACTCCAAAAAGAAGCTGACTGGGTGTTTTACCGGTTGTGCCATGCACAGAATTATTGATAGCGTACTCCACTTCAGTTAACTTACTACACCAATCAGAATGATCTACAGGATTTGTGAGCTTCCCTAGCATTGCTTTCAAAGTCCGATTCACGCGCTCCACTTGTCCATTCGCTTGGGGTGAAGCCGTTGCAACCTTCACATGACTTATATTTTTTTTTAGCAAAAAGTTCTGGAACTCCAAGGAACTGAAACATGTACCCCGATCACTAATGATACGAGTCGGTCGGCTATAATAAGAAAAATACTTCTCAAGAGCACATGTCACTTCACGAGTGCTAGTAGAATTTGTAGGATACAGTTTTACATACTTTGTAAAAGCATCAACGACAACTAAAATATGCTTTCTTTTAGACTTACGTGACGGCAGAGGACCAGAATGGTCAATATGAATGGTATGGAAGGGTACAGGGTTCTTTGGAATACTGTATAACTTTCTTTCCTTTGCACGCACAGGCACAGCATACATTATACATTTCAAACAACTAGAGTTCGCCCAGTGGTTGAAATTCAACCACAAAACCTTATTTTATTTTCCTACCTTTTTGCTATTTCTTAAATTTTCCTTTCTTTTCCATATTTTGTATATTTTTCGTTTCTATACATTCCTATTCATTTTGCCTTTTCCTCCCTCTTTACACCATTCAGTAATATAGTTTCAATGTTGATAATTATTTATTCTTCTCAGGTCGTCTTCATAAATATTTCTTTCCGTTCCTTTCCTTAGCATTCATTTGCTTTTATTTCCTTTCCTTTCCTCTCCTTTCATCTGAATTTATTTCTTTTGCTTTTCTTTCCTTCTCTTCCCTTTTATTTCCTTTCTTTATCTTCTCCGTTCTTTTCCTTTTCTTTCCTTTTCTTTCCTTTTCTCTTCTTTCATTTCATTTTATTTCCCTTCTTTCTTTCTTTCTTTTCTGTTCTTCTCTGTTCTTTTCTTTTATTTTTCTTTCTTTTCCATTTCCATTACATTCCTTTTTTCCTTTTATTTTCTTTTTCTTTCCTTTCCTTTCGTTTCCGTTGCTATAGTTTCCTTTCATTTTATTCATTTTTTTTTTCATTTCATTTCTTTTCTTTTTTTTTTCTTACCTTTATTTTCTTTCACTTTTTTTCTTAAATTTCCCTTCCTGTCATTTCGTTTCCTTACCTTTCCTTTTCTTACCTTTCCTTTCCTACCGTTTCCTTATTTTCTTTTGTTCCTTTCCGCAACTCCTTTGCTTTTCTTTTTCTTTCATTCATTTCCTTAACTTATTTTTTTTTTGGCTTTTCATTATCTTTCTTTCCTTTATTTTTCTTTCTTTTTATTTTCATTTATTTTCCATACCTTCTTCCTCGCTACATTTTCTTTCCCTTCTTTTTTCTTCTTTCCTTTCTTTGTCTTTCTCCTTTTGCTTCTCTTTTCCACTGCTTTACCTACATTACATTTTCTTTCTTCCCTTAATTTTTTCTTTTCCATTCCTTTCCTTTCCCTTTGATTTTTCTGTCATATTTTCGGTTCCTTACTTTAACTTACCTTTATTTTCCTTTTATCCATCCCTTTCCTTTCCAATTATTTTCTTAATTTAATAATTTTATTTATTTCATTTTGTTTCATTTTTATTTATTTTATATTATTCCCTTTCCTTTCATTTCCAACAAATTTTATTTTTTTTACTTTCAATCACTTTTCTATTTCTGATTTAACTTTTTTTTTAATTTTATCAATTTTCCATTTTATTTTATTTCACTAAGTCTAGCCACGAAGGACCTTGTGCATGATCTAGCTTATTTGTGCTTTTTTTCAAAAGCATTTGCTTCTATGAATCCCCACGCACAGATTTTGTTTTTGTAAACACTGTTTGTACCTAAGCTCAATAAAGTTGACGCACTGGCTCATGTTATCTTATTGCTGCCAACAAAACAACTCACCCTACTGCAATGAATGCAAACAAAACAATGCAAGTGGTCATACCTACATACACCCATAACAGCGGCTCTATAAAGCGAATGCGTGTATAGCACTTGTAGTGGTGTGATTTTCAAATCATATTATAATTATTTTTTTTTAATTTTTGGTTTGTTTTCGGCCACCCTGCTCGGCAAAACATATCGATACATACCAAATTTTATATACCTTAGAATTGTGGTTATTGCAAAAAAGGGATGAACCAGTTATGTTTGCGCATTTATATATAATTACGAATAAACTTTTCTACTTTTTGCTTCAGATTAGGAAACCAATAATGTGTTTTAATTTTCTGATAAGTTTTGTCTAAGGCCTGGTGAGCCACTTTTTCATTCATCAGTCTTATAACATTATCTTCCATTTCACTCGGAACATATTCTTCTGGAGTCTTCCCCAATTTTATACACCAGACCATCATTCAAATCGAAACCCCCAACTTCACCTACTTCAAGGCGAGATCGTATGGCTTTGATACTATCAACCCGCTCTTGTGCAATTTGAATCATTAATTCAACTCCATCAACGTCAATTGCAGCAACATGGCATCGACTAAGGGCATCTAAATGCCCCATAGAGGACCCTTTGCGATGTTGTATTGTATAGTTATAATTTTCGAGCTCTAACGTCCAGCGAGCAATTCTGGAATTCACTTGCTTACGCTCTAAGGTCATCATCAAGGAGTTACAATCGGTAATTATTTTAAAAGGAATCCCTTCCAAATAAACACGAAACCGACGCAGAGCATAAATTATAGCTAAAGTTTCAAGCTCAAAACTATGGTACCGAGTTTCCGCAGCAGAAGCCGTTTTTGAGAAATAAGATACGGGATGAAGCTTTCCATCTTCCTGGCGTTGGAGCAAAACTGCTCCGAATCCATGTGAGCTAGCATCACAATGAAGTTCCGTTTCTTTATTCGGATTGTATATGACTAAAACAGGCCTACTCGTAAGTCTAGACTTGAGCTCGTTAAAAGCGTCCATACACCGATCGTCAAAATCATAATTAACATCTTTCTTTAGCAGATCTTGAAGAGGCTTGGCAATTCTAGAAAAGGAAGGAACAAATCGCCTAAAATAAGAAAATAACCCGATACAGGAATGTAATTGTTTAGGATTTTTAGGCACCGGGTAATTTTTGATTCTAGCAATGTGAGATTCACTAAGAGATATTCCTGCAGGTGTTACTAGGTAACCTAAGTACTCAACCTCATTGTAACCGAATTTACATTTAGAAATGTTTAGCTGCAATTTTTGCTTAGATAGCCTCCCTAATACATCTTTTAACAAGCAGTTGTGTTCTTCCAAATTCGATGTGGCAATCAAAATATCATCCATGTAAATTATCACCTTACGCAAATCCACTAAATCACGAAATATATTATTGACAAACCTTTGAAATACGGCAGGCGCATTTTTCAAACCAAAGGGCATTCTAAGATATTCGTATTGACCAAAAGGAGTCACAAATGCTGTGTACGGAATAGATTCAGCAGACATACGAACTTGGTGAAACCCACTCTTAAGGTCAAGTACTGAAAAAACTGTTTGCCCTCCAAATACTCAATACAGTCCTCAATCAGTGGCAGAGGGTAACTATCTCGGATTGTTATCTTATTTAATGTGCGATAATCAACACACATACGCGTATCACCATTCTTCTTCTTAACAAGTACGATTGGCGAAGCATATGGAGAATTACTCGGTTGTATAATTCCGTTTGCTTGCAATTCCTCTATAATTGATTGTACTTTATTCCGTTCTGCATACGGAAGGCGTCGAGGGGAGGAGTGAAAAGGTACATCAGTAGTTAAATAAATCTTCATCTGGTAATCCAGAGGTGTTTCTGTCAAATTACTAGTATCTAAATAATTGTCATCTATAAGAATTTTCAACTCCTTTCGTTGCTTAATGTTCAACTTACAATTAATATCCAACTCACTAGACAGGTCAGGGATGTCTATATTAAATATTTCGGGTGGAGAGAAAAAGTCACCTCCATCAGGCAACGAATTTTGTTTTGTTTCGGCATTTTGACAAATTCCCAATTTATGAAGTACAAGCTTAATCTCTTTCTTTTCTAAACTCAAATTGTTTTTATTCATTGACAACAAAGTATCTTTTCTATAACGTAACTTTATTTTTCTCAAAAATATACCGATTGAATACAAAAAACTGCGGCCCAAAATAACAGGAATAGCCATGCAGTCGTCAGATATAACATGAAATTTGACTTTCTTAAACTTGGACTGAAACTTAACATAACATTCGAGTTCATTTATAATATGTAACTTTTTCCCTCCAACTCCAGCATATTTTGAAACGTATGACGATTCTAAACTGTTAGCCAAGTCGTCAGGAACACAAGACCATCTCATAAAATTAGTCGGACTACCAGTATCAAAAAGACAAACAAAATCTTTAGTAACGTCACCGCTTTTAGTTTTAAAATTAATACTCACTAAATTAAATGCGCCCAAGGCCCCACTAACTTCACCATCGTCGTCTGCAACCATTGCGACTTGCTTAATTTCCTTGTTGGATTTTGTCAACACCTTCTTGGGATTGGGACAAGACCGATGATCGTGCCCCATTTTCCAGCAGCGGAAGCACGACCCGTCTGGACGATTTGGATACGGGCAATTCTGTTTCAGGTGACCAAATGTTGAGCAATTGTAGCATCGAGTAGTAGTTGGCTCTGCAGCTTCCAAAGATGTCTTAACTTTTGCAGCTACCTTTTCAGCAGGCACAACAGCAGTAGGAGTTTTTGAAGAGGTAAGCGGCAATAGGTATTTCCGTTCGTAGCGGTTTATTAAAGTCTTTAGCTCACTGACCGAGCGCGCACCCATCAGTAATTGTAGGTTGGAAACTTTCTTTTGGAGTCAGTCCAATATAAACCCAATTACCTCTTCCTCACTTTTATCTGCTCGTCGGGACAAAGCTTGCATCTGCAAGACATAACAGTGTAGTGTTTCCTCCTTTTGGTTCCATTGGCGTTTTGTTAGCATATTGTAAACATCATGTCGACTTACACCGATGTCAAACTCCGACAACAAAGCACGTACCAAATCATTATAACACAAGGATGTAGTGGTCTGAAGGAAGACCTTTGCCGTTCCCTCTAAGGAGCGTCGTAAACTAAGAAAACGCAAGCGTTCATCGGCACGTACTGCATCCATAACGTCCTCAAAGTTTCGTATGAAGGTGCGGACCGTCTGACTCACATCATCGCCACTGAACTTAGGCAGAGCATGCTCGATGTCAACATATTGACCTGACCGCTGTGGCTGACTAGCTGAATTGGATGAACTTAATTCATTTATCTGATGCTTCAATTCAAGAATCTGGCGTGGCTTGGTCAAAATACGCAACTCACGTTCCAAATCAGCTTCAACAGGGCTGTCAATTGTTGGGCAGTTACGCCAAGTCTCATAATTGAACTCATTTCCGTCATCAGCAGTACCATCAGCGGCCATATTAGCGTTAACGGCAGCGGCAAGTATAGCGGCAGCGGCAGTGGCAGGTACAGCGGCAGCGGCAGCGGCAGTGGAATCGACAGCGGTAGCAGCATTGGCATTTACCTCTGTATTATTGGCATTTTCGCCAGCATCAATAGGATCATTAGCATCCGTGGAACTATTGTTTTCAATAGCCTCTCCCACAACTTCGGCAACCATTCTTTTCAGCTGCTGCATAATTTTCATATTTACACCGATTGCCTGTCATGGAATGCATTCCGCCACCAAGGCGCATACCTACATTAGCACTTACACTCATCTGTGAGCGCATTATACCCAGTTGTTCTAGAACATTCGAATATCATATTATAAAGTTTCTTATAACAAAGTACTCAGGACGTATATGGCGGTTGGTGGAAAATCCACCCCAGCATCCCGAAGGATTTCCTCATATTGCTGTTTTGAATTAACCATTATTTCTTTGGAATAACGTTCTTTGTGTATTAATTGATGGGTTACACCCCACACCTGAAGCTTTTATTGGCGGATGTAGACCCTTTTTAAAGATTTAAGTAAACGTATTGCAAACTCGTGGCGCGCTTGATGAGTTTTATTTTAAGTATGAAATAGAGCTGTGTAATTACAATTTGAGCAATTATCGATAACAAACTTATAATAGAGTACATAGATGCGTTTTCATTAAAGGGTAACATTGAAGTACTTCATACATTATAAAGATGCATTTACATTGGATGCGACATTGAAATAGTTCACAATAATTAAAAAAAACTAATGGCGGCGAAATACCAACAGGTTATCATAACCTCTAACAAGATTTTTTAGCCGAGCTTCTCTTTCCAACTTGTGGTGTGTTGCTTTTGAGTTTTCCTACAAGTTGGCGGGACCTACAGTTTGCCGACTCCGAATGGCACTTGCAAAGCAAATGAATTTTTTGCTGAGAAGCTTCTCATGGAAGAAATACACCCGGAGAGTTTGCCAAACTACTGCCGAGGGGCGCCCCGTTTAGAAAAATTCTTTTTCTAAATAATTTTTGATGTTACTTTTGCCGGGCATCGAACCGCCACGACTTGGTGTAGAAGGCCGAACACTTAACCGCTACACCACGGCGGCCGCCATAATTAGTAGGAAATAAACGAAGCTATTCCTTTATGTCACATATGTTTGGGCCATAGTGTATCAATACAAGTGTGAACTGTAGCTTTGACAGAAATGTCAAAACACACTTCCACGTCAAATCACAAATGTCAAAATACACATCCATGTCAAAAATCTGGGTTGCTATTGTTTTTGTTGCGATCGGGTTGTGTCAGGGTTCTTGTTTGCACAAAAGTGTTGCTGTGTTGCCCAACTTTTTCACTCCAGTTTCTAGGGCAACTTTTAAGCGAATCTTTCAGTTTATACTTTATATCAAAGAAAAAAAAGACAAAAAATAAAAAAACTTAAAACTAGTAAATTTTATTTATTTTACAGAAAAATTTTGAGGTAAGCATCTTCGAAATGAGAAATTAGACAGAAAATGAAAACAAACGTTTTTTTGGAAACATGTATATACGATGTTTTTAGATAGATTTACTATCAAATACATATCTTAGCACAAAGAAAGCTTCAAACCCCAAAATTTGGTATTTGTTTCCTTTAGGGGTCAACTCCTAATAAATTAGCTAGAATTATGGAAGATAGCTCAAAATACGGGGTTTGGTCTCAGGATCACGAATCCGGAAGCGCTTTTTTAATATTTTGCTTCTCTGAAGAGAACCCGCCCCAATTTTGGTACCGGACCCGAATAAATTTTCGGGTTTTTGACCATTACTTTCCACAAACACAAAAAAATTAAAAAGCGCTTCCGGATTCGTGATCCTCGGGCCAAAACTCGTATTTTGAGCTATCTTCCATAATTCTAGCTAATTTATTAGGAGTTGACCCCTAAAGGAAACAAATACCAAAGTTTGGGGTTTGAAGCTAATTATTAGCAGTTGTTTGTTATTTGTTTAATAGAAAATAGTGAGCAGACTCGAAGGAGTTATTTATGTTAAAAAAATCAAATTTCTAAGTTTTAGCGAACTACTTTTTTATGCAACCTACTACTAATTTTTTATACCAAATCGAATGCAACTCGGCGCAAAATGATGCTCTTTTTCCAAAAAAAAAAACAACTCTGATGAACAGGTGTTAAACTCATTTTGGAATTTTGACGTCTATGCAGAAGAGTATACACTTGTATTGGTACACTATGGTTTGGGCTAAGCCCCTATCTCTGTTGGCAATTCCAGTCGAGTTTTTCCGAAATACTTCCTTCCTACCATCTCCTTAACCTCAGTACCTCATCTGCTCCTAACGAACGAAGCAAATTTTCTACTTTTTTCTCAGAGTTTTTAGAATTTTCGGAGTATGCAGATTAGTTCAATATCACTATATTAAAGTATAAATAAATCTTAAGTACCGTAAATATTTCCAAAAAATGTTGGTTTTGGGTAAAGCGGCTACCCACCTGCCAAGAAATGCCTCAAGAAAAAAACGAGCATATATTTCTTATGCCTGGTCAAGAAATTTTGACGTTTACCAAATTTTCCATTTTTTTGCAAATTACTCTTATAAAAATGTATAAACCATGTGTAGCGCAATATGTACTCACCTTTGCTGTGGAACTGCACTTTTACCTCAAGAAATATATACGAGCTTATTTATTTCTTGAGGTAAACAGGCGTTGCCAACCATCGAAAATTGTAGTATTTTTTCTTATGAGCTGAGTATTAGCTCAAGAAAATTTGACGTGTGAAAACAGTTCTTGACCATTTCTTGAGCGTTTTTTTATATGGAGTTTGACATTTCTTGGCAGGTGAGTAGCCCGCTTTACAGAGAAAGGTGCCCCGCATAGGCAGAAAAATTAAATTTTTGTGAATTTATCAAAAACTTTTGCATCATAATTTATAGTTTCTTATTAGATCTTGACAAGCGTTCTTATGAAAAGTAAATTAAAATAAATTTTACTAAAGTCGCAATTGGTGAGATCTTCCCATAAAGGGGTATATAATTACTTTTGTGACAGACTATGTCAAGCTTGGTGATAAATGAGTATGTTCAAACACACAGTACCTACCAGCAAAATTTTGAAAACTGGCAAGCGAGCATGTATGTAAAAGAATTAAAGTTGCTAAGGGCTGGTTTTCATTACGTCAAATTTCCTGCCGAGTTTCAACGAAGTCGATAAAATTTGAAATTTTTTTAATCAATATCAACAAAATCCGATCGTTGCGGACGTGTTTTTCGAGCTCTCTGTGATTTCTTGTTTATTCTTCTGATTTTGTTATTTAACTACCTAATTATTCTCAATGGATAAGTTTTGTGGAGAATGCGATAAACTTTTCGCCCGAAATGAGCCTCATATTGTGCCGTGCAGTGGTTTTTGCAATAAACTTTTTCATCGTGCTTGCTGTGAGGGTGGTGTTGCTCAGTGCGATGTTGATTTGTTGTCAAAAAATCGCCATATTAACTACTTTTGCTCTGAATGCCTAAATGCGTATGAAAAGCTGCGCAAAGCCTACGACACTGTGTTGGTTTCCTACAAAGTTAGTTTGGAGTCCGCTCTGGCTGCCATTGACTTGAAATTCAAGGATTTATCTTTACAAATAGCAGATTTAAAAAATGAAATCAAAACTAATTTTAATTCCAAAGAAGTGCATAATAAAAACAATGCTAAATGCATGAAAGTGATGACTGATAGTGTTAATGCTATAAAAAGTGTTGTTAGCTCAATTAATGGCACGAACACTTACAATGAGCACAACAGTCGCCCACTCACACCTCTTGGTTTGTCGCTTTCGCCTACTAACCTTCAGCCTTGTGTGCAATGTAGCTTTCTCACCGCCCGATCATCTCCATATGCTAATAATCTTGCTGTAACTAACAGAACATCAAATCCAATTTCTTCTTCGCTTGCTTCTGCTAATGCTATGCCTTTATCTTATGCTCAACAGCTGGCAGTCCCGACTGCTGTCTCAACTAATACTATTAATACTACTACTAATACATATTGTAACTTGGATAACAATTATACTAATTCGGCTGACGCTCGCACTGCCAATAGCTCTGCCGCTGCTTTTGATGTTAATGCCCAAAGCATTATCAATGCTGCTGGTAGCTCTGCTGACATTCACATAGCTGCTACTACTACTAATGCAGATTGTAACTTGGATATCAACGATACTAATTCGGCCGACGCTCGGTCTGTGGCTGTCTCTGCTGCTACTGCTGTTAATGCCCAAAGCATTATCAAGGCTGCTGGTAGCTCTGCCGATATGCACTTAGCTACAAACTCTGCTTCTGTTCCTGCTGCTTTTGATGTTAACCATCAATTCATTTCTAATATTGCTGTTAACCACCAGAACCACTATAATATCAACAGTAATTTCGACCAGACCGACAATAGTATCAATAGTGGTGCTGTTAATAACCTAAACAATAATACTGCTGTTAGTTCTGGCTCTTTTCCTGCTGTTCACGGCCAGAGTGGTGACAATGGTAATAATACTGAGCGTCACATCCATCGACAAACAAACAACAATAGGAGAACATTGGTTTATGGTTGCAACGACAGCACTGAACTTGAAGCAGTTTCGTTATGGAAGTGGGTACATGTCTCCTCCTTTAAGCCTACAGTTTCCGAAAGCAACGTTATCGATTTTGTTTCTAAGTATGCTGGGATTGACCGCACGTATATTTCCTGTCGTAAATTGGTAAAAAAGGGTGTTTCGGTGGAAAGCTTAGAAAGCGTCAACTTTAAGCTCGGTGTTGCATCAGCCTTTTACGACCGTATTTTAAACCCAACCGTTTGGCCATCTAACGTTAATGTGCGGCCCTTTCAATTCCACCAAAGCCACAATAATGACACATAGAACACATGTATCCCGTCGCATTTCTGTGTCTAATTCTTCTTTAAAAATCTATTTTCATAATATGGGTGGAATGCGTACTAAGTCTAAGGACATCTATATAGCTACCTCGCGCTTGGATTACGATGCTTTCGTCTTCGTAGAAACCTGGCTCAATGCTGATTTTTTCGACGAGGAATATTTCGACCCTAATTTGTATTATACATTCCGTAAGGATAGAGATGCAGTTAAAACCGGTCTCCGAAAGGGAGGTGGCGTTCTCATTGCCTTGAAGCGATGTTTCCGTGTGTCTGTACATCAACTTATGCACAGTGATTCCTTAATTGATCAGTTGTGCGTCAAGATATCCGGATCTTCTAGGTCTACATTCATATGTGTGTCATACATACCCCCCACCAGTTGTGACAGCCTATATAATTATCACATAGATAATATCGTTAATCTGTATGAAACAAATTCTCATGCGACTTTTTGCGTTCTTGGTGATTTTAATATGCCCGATATAGTTTGGTCTGACCTTCAAAAGGATGGTCTGTTGACTCCTACTAATGTTACTCGTTCTTTTGAAATGAATGTTATAGATAGTACTCTAAGTTGTAATTTTATTCAAATTAATAATGTTTTCAATACGCTTTCTAGATTACTTGATCTGGTTTTTGTCGACGAAAATTCAATGGTTAGCCTCTCTGAGAGTTCCCCTCCCCTATGTTCATCCGATAGACATCATGTCCCGCTCGACATTTATATTCATAATTTCGATACCTTTCCCGTTTCCTCTCGCTTAGAGAACTCATCTTTAAATTTTCGCGCTTGTGACCTTGTCGCGCTGAATGATTCGATTTTAGCTTTAGACTGGGAGATAATACTTTCGCCGATGGACGTAACTGATTGCTTTGACTCTTTCCTAACTAAACTAACTGAGATTTTTCATAGTGTTGTGCCGATTTTTGGCGCTAAATTACATAAACTTCCTTGGTACAACCAAACTCTTAAAAATCTTAAAAACAAACGTAACAAATGTTATAAGTTGTATAAGTTAAATACTGCAAACGCCATCCTCAGAGATCAATATTTACTTAGTGTCAAACAATTTAATGTCCTAGATAAATTCCTTTACAATCGGTACATTGGTAGGCTTGAAACTGAGCTCAAGACGAATCCAAAAGCTTTTTGGAACTACGTCCGCGGTAAACGTGGTTCTTCCAATATACCGATTTGTATGAAGTGGAATGGTATATGTTCTCAATCTCCTAGTGAAACCGTTGAGCTTTTTGCTGAGTTTTTCAAATCTAATTTTGATGATGCTCTTGCTCAGAATGATGATTTTCTACGTGCGTCTCCTTTTGAGCTTCTAGACTTCGGATCTGTCACTATCACTCCTGAAGACGTGTGTAAAGCCATGCTCTCACTGAAACCCTCGCTAAAGTGTGACAGCGATGGCCTATGCGGCTTTATCCTGAAGCACTGCTGTTTTCCCCTATCCTCTCCTCTTTGTCACATATTTAACTTATCCCTGTCCTCTGGGACTTTCATTAATAGGTGGAAGGAGTCTACCATCACACCGATTTTTAAATCTGGCAGCAGGAATGATGTCGCTAATTACAGGCCTATTGCTAAACTTACTTCGTGTTCAAAGCTTTTCGAAATGGTATTAAATGAAAAATTGTCTTTCGTTACTAAAAGCATTATTGAGCCGCACCAACATGGGTTTGTCGCGGGGCGTTCCACCGTTACCAATCTGGCACATTTCTCTGATTTCTGCATCTCTGCTTTTAATGATGGCTACCAGGTCGATACAATCTATACCGATTTCTCGAAGGCTTTTGATAAAGTCTCTCACCAAATCTTATTATCTAAACTCGAGCATCTTGGTTTTCACTCAGTGTTTTTAAGTTGGCTGAAATCGTACTTGTCGAATAGAACTATGTATGTGGAAATTGAGGGCTCTATTTCCCACACGTTTATTGCCACCTCGGGTGTCCCTCAGGGTAGCATTTTAGGCCCTCTTTTGTTTATTCTATTCATAAACGATATTGGCTCCTGCTTTAAATTTTCTAAATTTCTACTTTACGCCGACGATCTAAAAATTTATCGTAGAATAAATGGTCCGTCCGATTGTGCTCTTTTGCAACATGACCTTAATAAACTCGTTGATTGGTGTCTCGCAAACAATCTCCACCTTAACGTTAATAAATGTTTCCACATGTCTTTCACAAAGTCTTCCACCACCCTACCATCATCTTATGAAATTGCCGGTGGTCAATTGGCCTCAGTCATTGAGATTGTTGATTTAGGGGTTGTTTTTGACACAAAGTTTTCTTTTGTCAATCATATATGTTACATACTTCCAAAGGCATACTCGAATCTCGCTTTTCTTCGAAGATATGGCAAAGACTTCAAGGACCCGTATACAAGGAAAGCTCTCTACATATCTTTGGTTCGTTCGAGACTAGAATATGCCTCCATTATTTGGAACCCCATTTATAACTGTCACTCGGCTAGGATTGAAAGAGTTCAAAGGAAATTTATGCGGTTTGGCTTAATTTCCCTCAACTTTGAGGTACCACTTCCTTCTTATTATTCTCGCTGTTTGCTTATTAACCTCCAACCCCTGTTTACCCGAAGAACTCTGCATTTACTAATGTTTGCCTATGATATTATAGTTGGCTCTTTAGACTGTCCAGACCTCCTTGAAAAAGTTTATTTCAATGTACCTAGTAGATCCCTACGATCGTTCTTACTTTTTTATTTGTCTGCCCCTAGGGCGAATTATTGTTATTTTAATCCATTATTTCGTGCCCTTATTGAATTTAATAAGCTCGGGAGGAGTCTAACTATTGATTTTTCCCTGCCAAAAGCCTCTTTCAAGTCTCTTATTGAATTAAGTTTTAATGTAGTGAGTACTTAAGTATTTACTTTTAGTTTTAATTTCATGTACATATATAGTCTGTAAGATGAAAATCATAGACTGAATAAAGAATATCATACATTTTTAATATTTTCTTACATTTAGGCTAGTTAACAGAAATTCCCTACATTTAAGCAAATATTGAAAATCTGTCATTTTTTCCCTACATCCCAAAAATTAATAACACTGTTATAAACTTCAACACTTTTTTTTGCGAATAATTCTTCTTATTTAATTCAGGTTTGGAAATATTTTACAAAATCCGGCGATAAGCAGCTTGCTAAATGTTTAACTTGCGGAAAGGAATAGGCTAGGCTCACACTGCAACCGACTTCGTCCGTCCGGCAGCGATCACACATCCACATGTGTTTTAAATGAGCTCCGCGATTTCATCCGATTTCACCCGAATGTAAACAAACTTTGGCCGCCCGATAAAATAGACTTTCGAATTTCTCTGATGAGGCCGGAAGAAAAAGTCGGTTGCAGTGTGAGAGTAGCCATTTAAGACAAGCGGCAACACAAGTAACTTAATGGACCATTTAAAACGTTGCCACCCAGAATGAGGAGAATGGCACACCAAATATAGAAACCATTACCGAATCGACATCCAGTAGTCCCCAATCAAGTACACGATCGGTGGCATCGTATTTCGCAAGATCTTGCAAAAATCGTTGGATAATGTGTTCCAATTTTTTGATATTGGAGTACTCCAATAGTCATCCTTTGTATACCTCATCGGACCACCTTCAGCTTTTTAAAAGCCGATTATTCTCGTGCCTTATGGACGAAAATCACGCCACTATCGCTCTGACAGTATATACTCCAAGGAGGTAACAACATTGGAGTAGTTTGCAAGGTGCTCTGACAGTAGAAAAGACGTAAAGACATTACCAAAGCTTTGGCATTGCTAGTTGCAACCGACTATCAACCTATTAACATAGTGGAAAATAAAGGTTTTATATATTTCGTGAAGGTAACGGACCCGAGATACATTTTACCAAGTGCGAGGACATTGAAGGATGTGTTGCTGAAAAACCTAGTTGATACGATTGTAATGAAATTAAAAAATGCACTTTTAGAAGTAAACTATGTTGTGATGGTTGGACTTCTGTTGCGAACGAAGGATATTTAACCGTAACTTGCCATTTTGGGGATTCCAAGTTTCACCTTCAATCAGCAGTACCCAAAAACTTGACGAGCCTACCAATCATAACAGAAATTCCCTACATTTAAGCAAATATTGAAAATCTGTCATTTTTTCCCTACATCCCAAAAATTAATAACACTGTTATAAACTTCAACACTTTTTTTTGCGAATAATTCTTCTCATTTAATTCAGGTTTGGAAATATTTTACAAAATCCGGCGATAAGCAGCTTGCTAAATGTTTAACTTGCGGAAAGGAATAGGCTAGGCTCACACTGCAACCGACTTCGTCCGTCCGGCAGCGATCACACATCCACATGTGTTTTAAATGAGCTCCGCGATTTCATCCGATTTCACCCGAATGTAAACAAACTTTGGCCGCCCGATAAAATAGACTTTCGAATTTCTCTGATGAGGCCGGAAGAAAAAGTCGGTTGCAGTGTGAGAGTAGCCATTTAAGACAAGCGGCAACACAAGTAACTTAATGGACCATTTAAAACGTTGCCACCCAGAATGAGGAGAATGGCACACCAAATATAGAAACCATTACCGAATCGACATCCAGTAGTCCCCAATCAAGTACACGATCGGTGGCATCGTATTTCGCAAGATCTTGCAAAAATCGTTGGATAATGTGTTCCAATTTTTTGATATTGGAGTACTCCAATAGTCATCCTTTGTATACCTCATCGGACCACCTTCAGCTTTTTAAAAGCCGATTATTCTCGTGCCTTATGGACGAAAATCACGCCACTATCGCTCTGACAGTATATACTCCAAGGAGGTAACAACATTGGAGTAGTCTGCAAGGTGCTCTGACAGTAGAAAAGACGTAAAGACATTACCAAAGCTTTGGCATTGCTAGTTGCAACCGACTATCAACCTATTAACATAGTGGAAAATAAAGGTTTTATATATTTCGTGAAGGTAACGGACCCGAGATACATTTTACCAAGTGCGAGGACATTGAAGGATGTGTTGCTGAAAAACCTAGTTGATACGATTGTAATGAAATTAAAAAATGCACTTTTAGAAGTAAACTATGTTGTGATGGTTGGACTTCTGTTGCGAACGAAGGATATTTAACCGTAACTTGCCATTTTGGGGATTCCAATTTTCACCTTCAATCAGCAGTACCCAAAAACTTGACGAGCCTACCAATCATAACGGTCAAATTACAGCCAGTTCTTTGAAAAAAGTTGTGAATGAATGGTAATTTTTTAAGAAAGTGCCTGCATTGTTACAGACAATGCCAAAGTTATGATTAACGCATGGAATATACTTGAAAAACGCAACATGCCTTGCGCCGCACATACACTCAATCTTGTTGTACAAGATGCTTTATCAAACTCAGCTGCCATTTCGGATTTGAAAAAAAAAAATGCAAAAGTATTGTCACTTTCTTCCAAACTAGTACAATTTCCAACGAAAAGTTTAAAAAGAGCAACAATCTGACAATCTCCTTTTAGCTATATGACACTACGCATTTTCACTTTAATGCTTTTGGGTTTTTTGACCAGTATTTTTTGTCTGCGAAGAAGTGAGACAAAGACTACACGCATGCGCACAAGGAACCCCGTTTGACATGTTTTGTTTACATACACTTTTTTAATTTTCTTCACAATAGACAAACAAAAAAGACTCTGAAAAATATTTATATGGATATTTTATTTAATTATTTCACAAACAAATGAATTCGCGCACAAAACTTTCAATATAAAAATATAAACAAAAAATGTTCACATAAAATAAGAAAGAAACGTCCAAGTGACAAAAAAACTGAAAAATATAAACCGTATCGTTTGTTTTTAGCCGCCTAGTTTGTATTTCGTTATTTTTTTTGGAGTAAAGCTAACACCCTCATACCAGTACTGAAACCGTATTATGAATGAGAGTGACAAAAAATACTGGCCAAAAATATAAAAAAATTTAAGTGAAAATGCGTAGTGTCATATAGCTATAAGTTTGCTCACCCGATGGAATAGTGTATATCTGATGCTTTGCAGAATAGCTTGTACGAACGCTGCCATTTCCAATTGCAGTTATCAGGATCAAGTTATGTAACCCTGTCAATACTCTCTAAAAGCGTGAGTTTTAGTTTTTTTAAACTATATTTATTTTTTACTTTTTATTCAAATGTCCTATGAAATTATTGATAAATATATCGAAAAATACAGCAGTTTAAACGAAACCTCTGGATTTCCACTTTCGTTTGATACCCATATTGTTAGGAAATTTTAAGGTAAAAGCGTGGTCCGCTTTGTTCCATAATCTTCGTTTTTTATTTAATTTAATTTTACCTTTTTATACCCAGCTGTACTTGTACACAGGGTATTATAACTTTGTTAGGATAACGGTTGGTTGTACAGGTATAAAGGAATCGAGATAGATATAGACTTCCATATATCAATATGATCAGGATCGAAAAAAAATTTGATTGAGCCATGTCCGTCCGTCTGTCCGTCCGTCCGTCCGTCCGTCCGTCTGTCCGTTAACACGATAACTTGAGCAAATAATGAGATATCTTCACCAAATTTGGCATGCGTACTTATTTGGGTTCAGAATAGATTGCTATTGAAAATGGGTAAAATCGGACCATAACCACGCCCCTTTTTCGATATCGAAAATTTCGAAAAACGTATAAAATGGGTTAATTCATTATTAGAAGCAGCTACAATGATAAAATTTGCAATATGTATTGATTTAGATGTTCTAAGGCCGATTTTATAAAAATTTTTGAAAAGGGGGCGTGGCACCGCCCACATATATTTGAAGAAATTTTAAAATTTTGACTCTTAATAACTTCAGAACAGTTTATGCTAGTATAACGAAATTTCGTAGAGGACATACTATTGTTGTGGTAAATTCAGCTATAGAAAATAAACGAAATCGCTTCGCGACCACACCTACTTTTTCATAAAAGTTATATTGAAAGGAGGTAGAAATATTGAAAAGTCCATATCTAATTAACTGATTTTGCTATAATAATATAATTTGGTACATACATCAACTTTCATATTCTTTACATAATTTTTTCAAAATTTTGGAAAGTGGGCGTGGCACCGCCCACTTATGAGTCAAGCAATTTTTAAATTCGACTGCTAACAACTTCAGAACGGTGTGAGATAGATTTACGAAACTAGGTATACAAAACAAAGAATAACAGCATTTTATGTGCACAGCTGGGTATGTAATGTTCGGTTTCACCCGAACTTAGACTTCCTTACTTGTTAGTTCTATATTCTTTAAAAGCGTGTGTTTTCGCTTTTTAACCTATATTTATTTTTTACTTTTTAGTTAAATGTGTTATGAAGTAATCGATAAATATATCGAAGTATACCGCAGTGCAAACGAAACCTCTGGGCCTCCACTTTCGTTTGATACCCACATTGTAGGCAATTTTCAATATTATTGTACAATCTTATTTTGACCGATAACTCAGTTATCGATAAATATGAATGTACATATTGTGGCGAATGTTCTCAAGAATCGCTCATCTCCCAACTCTAGCGTATTTCCATCACTAGCGTGATGTCACTACCACAACTACAGCTTTTGAGATATATGACGTGAGAGCGAGAGAGCGAAAGGCAGCTCGCATGTTTTGCGAATGTGGCACAAAGAGGAGATGACGATAGATAAACGCTTCGAGAACACTGTTGCACGAATAAACCAGAAATGTGTAGACATTTCTAGGTTGTGAAGCTGCTGTCTACTAGGGTATATAAACCGCACAAAGACAACGCAAATCAGTCAGTTTATTTTGAAGTGTTGTACAGTGAAGTACTGAACAGTGAATTAACCCGCGATATTGTACTACGGTTTTTAGTACTGAATAAAGCGTACCACTTATTAAGCAGAATCGGAGTGTTTTATTTAACGTACAGTGATCGAACTCAGGGAAAATAATCAAGGAATCATCGAATTCGTCACAATTGGTGTCAGAAGCGGTATTGTTAAATAAATACAAGGACATTGAAAAGGATAACAAGGACATTGAAAAGGATAACACGGACATTGAAAAGGATAACAAGGACATTGTAAAGGTAACAAGGATATGGCAAAGTTTAATGAGTTGAAGATCCAACAACTCAAAAACGAGTTGGAGAAACGTGGAATGGTACGCGAGGCTATGGAAGCGGAAGGAATCAACGTTGACGATTATGTTTTTCAGCTTTCCGAAGAGGGAGCGACGAAAATAGAAGAGCAAAAGGATACTCCGGATTTAGTAACAAATGTAGACACAAACTCGCTGTTGGCTGTATTGGCTCAGATGGCGACGAATATAACATCAAAGTTTGAAGTACAGAAGACACACATAGCATCTCAGTTGGAAGAACAGAAGACTTGCATGACATCTCGGCTGGAACAGGTGTCATCACAGATCTCCGCTCAAATGGAGGAACAGCGGTCATTTATCACTTCGCAGTTGGAAGCACAGGAGGTGTTGGTGTCCTCAAAACTGGAAGCACAAGATGCAAAGATTGCACAGCTGCAGGATAAAAGGGACGCTGAAGTCAATGCGCTGAGAGGACGTATCCAAGAGTTGCAGCTGAATCGTCCATCTGTTTCAACAAGCACACCCAAGGTTGACGGTTCTGTTCCTTTTCAGGTGTTCAAGCTACAATTTGAGAAGACTGCATTGGTGAATAGGTGGAGCGCTGAGGATAAAGTCGCTGCGCTCTTCTTAGCATTGAAAGGACCGGTAGCGGAAATCCTTCAAATTATTCCAGAAGGTGAAAGGCACAGCTATGAGGCATTGATGGGTGCAGTTGAGAGGCGTTACGGTAGCGAGCATAGGAGGCAGATATTTCAAATGGAGCTACAGAATCGCTTCCAGAAGGCTAATGAGACATTGCAGGAATTTGCATGGGACATTGAGAGGTTGGCTCATTTGGCGAACACAGGCGCACCCGTGGAATACATCGAGAGGGTAAAGATCCAAAGATTCATAAATGGAATAATGGATGTAGAGACGAAGCGAGCCGCATATGCAAACCCCAAAAGCACATTCGCAGAGACGGTATCACACGCTTTATTGCAAGAGACAGCCTCGCTTTTATGTAAACCAGATAACAAGGTTCACCATGTGGAAAAGGAGACACCAGACTTGGTCGAAAAAATCAACAAAGTTCTGGAAGCCTTGAATGGAGCACAAAAGAAAAGCGATGGTGCGATTAAATGTTTCAAGTGCGGAAAGTCTGGTCATATTGCACGTTCTTGTGGATCTGGATCCAATTATTCCAGCAATGCAGGTGGGCGTAAGGGTAACGCTGGAGGAGATGAGAAAGATGAATGCCCCATCGTTGCTGTGTCGCAGGTCGGAGGGAAAGCAAGTACTGTTACTGTTAGAGGTTTCTTGGACGGAAAAGAGCGGTTATTCACTGTGGATACTGGCGCATCTCATTACATTATTAGAAGTGACTTGGTCCAAACGAGAGTAAGACCATTGCAGGATGCAAAGTTGCGGACAGTAACTGGTGCAAGTAAGCTGGTCCATGGAGAAGTGCGGTGCAAAGTTGCGATTGGGAATGCGACTACATACCACAACTTCTTAGTGGCAGATATTGTGGACGAAGTCATCATTGGCGTCGACTTCTTGGCTGTGAGAGACATTCACATGAACCTGAGAAATAGAGTTATGAGATACAATGGTCAAGAAGTACCTCTGATCTTTGGACACAACATTGGGTATTACACCAAAGGAGTTTCATTAGAGATGAAGCACAAGGACACTCGGAATGCAAAGGTACCTCCTCGACCAATGGCTTCGATAGACAAATGCCTGCTTGAGAATATTCGGAGAAGTCAACAGAAAGATTCGGATTTGGCATGTGTGATCCGAGGGCTTGAGCTAAACGAGCGACCAGCAAGAAAAGAAATGTCAGTGGAAAGTCCAGTTGCCAAGTCATATTGGGCACAATGGAAAAGTTTACAACTGGTTTCCGGTTGTTTGCATCGAATATGGGAGAGTGAGGATGGTCAATGCGCTCGGAAGCTTATAGTTGTTCCAAGGAAGCGGGTGTCTGATGTTCTCAGGGAAATGCATAACGATCCAAGTGGAGGTCATCTAGGAGTCAAGAAGACCTTGGAGAGGATTAAGCAGACATTTATTGAGTTAGGGTATATAAACCGCACAAAGACAACGCAAATCAGTCAGTTTATTTTGAAGTGTTGTATAGTGAAGTACTGAACAGTGAATTAACCCGCGATATTGTACTACGGTTTTTAGTACTGAATAAAGCGTACCACTTATTAAGCAGAATCGGAGTGTTTTATTTAACGTACAGTGATCGAACTCAGGGCAAATAATCAAGGAATCATCGAATTCGTCACAATATGTACAAGTAAAGCTAATGAAAGCGTAGTAAAAAAACTAGCATTATTGTGACGAATTCGATGATTCCTTGATTATTTTCCCTGAGTTCGATCACTGTACGTTAAATAAAACACTCCGATTCTGTTTAATAAGTAGTACGCTTTATTCAGTACTAAAAACCGTAGTACAATATCGCGGGTTAATTTACTGTTCAGTACTTCACTGTACAACACTTCAAAATAAACTGATTGATTTGCGTTGTCTTTGCGCGGTTTATATACCCTAGCAGACAGCAGCATCACAACCTAGAAATGTCTACACCTTTCTGGTTTATTCGTGCAACAGTGTTCTCGAAGCATTTATCTATCGTCATCTCCTCTTTGTGCCACAATCGTAAACACGCGAGCTGCCTCTCCCTCTCTCGCTCTCACGTCATGTATGTAAACAGCTGTAGTTGTGGTAGTGACGCTAGTGGTGGAAGATGAGCGATTCTTGATAACATTCGCCACACTGCCCTCCACCTAAGTCTGATCGTCCCGATCAGACACATTTCCCGATCCGAACGTTGCTAGTCTCTCCAGGGGTACCACTTTCATTTTGTTCCGTAGCATTCCAACAGCCTGTATGCGGTAAACAACGTCGTTGATCCGTTTCACAACTCTGTATGGTCCTTCCCAGTTGCACTGAACTTTGGGAGACACACTTTTCCTCCGTTGTGGCCTGTTAAGGAATACTAAATCTCCTTCCAGAAACCCTTCTGTTTCCATTGCTTTGTCGTACCTGGTTTTCATGTTTTTGCTTATACTTCCGGGGAATGGACTAGCTTCATCCAAGGTAATCCTCTCAACCGGTGCATCTGAGTTGCACTGCCTCCTTAGACCATGACTCGTGGACCTCAGCACCTTTGCTCTGATGCACTCATCGCATTTGGCAATCCACAATATCTGCCACTAAGAAGTTGTGGTATGTAGTCGCATTCCCAATCGCAACTTTGCACCGCACTTCTCCATGAACCAGCTTACTTTCACCAGTTACTGTCCGCAACTTTGCATCCTGCAATGGTCGTACTCTCTTTTGGACCAAGTCACTTCTAATGATGGAATGAGATGCGCCAGTATCCACAGTGAATAACCGCTCTTTTCCGTCTAAGAAACCTCTAACAGTAACAGTACTTGCTTTCCCTCCGACCTGCGACACAGAAACTATAGGGCATTCATCTTGGTCATCTTCTCCAGCGTTACCCTTACGTCCACAAGCATTGCCGAAGTCTTTGGAGCCGATGTTGCAATGACGCACCATATGGCCAGATTTTCCGCACTTGAAACATTTAATGACACCATCGCTTTTCTTTTGTGCTCCATTCAAGGCTTCCAGAACTTTGTTGATTTTTTCGACCAAGTCTGATGTCTCCTTTTCCACATGGCGAACCTTGTTATCTGGTTTACATAAAATCGAGGCTGTCTCTTGTAATAAAGCGTGTGATACCGTCTCTGCGAATGTCCTTTTGGGGTTTGCATATGCGGCTCGCTTCGTGTCTACATCCATTATTCCATTTATGAATCTCTGGATCTTTACCCTCTCGATGTATTCCACGGGTGCATCTGCGTTCGCCAAATGAGCTAACCTCTCAATGTCCCATGCAAAATCCTGCAATGACTCATTAGCCTTCTGGAAGCGATTCTGTAGCTCCATTTGAAATATCTGCCTCCTATGCTCGCTACCGTAACGTCTTTCAAGGGCTCCCATCAACGCTTCATAGTTGTTTCTTTCAGCGTCCGGAATAGTCTGTAAGATTTCGGCTGCAGGTCCTTTCAATGCCACAAATAAAGCAGCAACTTTATCCTCAGCGCCCCAGTTGTTCACAGCTGCTGTCTTCTCAAATTGTAGCTTAAATACCTGGAAAGGAACAGAACCGTCAAAGGATGGGGTTTTTACCTTGGGCGTGCTTGTGGAAACACTTGGACGATTCAGCTGCAACTCCTGGATACGAGATTTTAACGCATCCACCTCGGCTTCGATCTTATCCTGTCGTCCACTGACAACTTCTAGCTGCGATGAGACTCTTTGCTCTTGTGCCTCTAGTTTTAACGTTATGCGTGTTTCCTGTTCCATCAACTCTTCCTTGATCTGTGACGCCATGTATTCCTTCTGTTCTTCTAACTGAGATGCCAATCGTGTCTCTTGTTGTTCCAACTTTGATGTTATGTTGTTTGACATCTGAGCCAAGGCAGCCAATAAAGAGTTTGTGTCCACATTTGCCACTGAATCCGGAGAGTCCTTTTGCTCTTCTATTTTCGTCGCTCCCTCTTCCGAAAGTTGAAAAACATGATCGTCAACGTTGATTTCCTCTGCTTCCATAGCCTCTCGCAACCGTGATTGTAGCTCTGCTTTATTTCCCGTTGTTGACAATCCACGTCGTTCCAACTCGTTTTTGAGTTGCTGGATCTTCAACTCATTCAACTTTGCCATGTCCTTGTTATCCTTTTCAATGTCCTTGTTATCCTTTTCAATGTCCTTGTTATCCTTTTCAATGTCCTTGTTATCCTTTTCAATGTCCTTGTTATCCTTTTCAATATCCTTGTTATCCTTTTCAATGTCCTTGAATTTATTTAACAATACCGCTTCTGACACCAATTGTGACGAATTCGATGATTCCTTGATTATTTTCCCTGAGTTCGATCACTGTACGTTAAATAAAACACTCCGATTCTGTTTAATAAGTAGTACGCTTTATTCAGTACTAAAAACCGTAGTACAATATCGCGGGTTAATTTACTGTTCAGTACTTCACTGTACAACACTTCAAAATAAACTGATTGATTTGCGTTGTCTTTGCGCGGTTTATATACCATAGCAGACAGCAGCATCACAACCTAGAAATGTCTACACCTTTCTGGTTTATTCGTGCAACAGTGTTCTCGAAGCGTTTATCTATCGTCATCTCCTCTTTGTGCCACAATCGTAAACACGCGAGCTGCCTCTCCCTCTCTCGCTCTCACGTCATGTATGTAAACAGCTGTAGTTGTGGTAGTGACGCTAGTGGTGGAAGATGAGCGATTCTTGATAACATTCGCCACATTATGTTGGTATATCGCCGCCATTAGTTTTTTTTATTTTTTTATTTTTTACTTTTTAGTCAAATGTCCTATGAAATTATCGAAATATATCGAAATCCAAATGAAACCTGTGGTCTTCCCCTTTCGTTTGATACTCATATTGTAGGGAATTTTAAGTTATTTGGGCCTCACATTTTGACGAAAACTCAGTTATCGATAAATTTATCAAAATATATCGATGTCCAAATGATACACCCATATTGTAGGGAAATTTTAAGGTTTTTGGGCAATCATATTTTAACCGATAACTCAGTTATCGATAAATTTATCGAAATATGTCGATGTCCAAATGAAACCTGGGACCTTCCCCTTTCGTTTGGTACCCATTCTGTAGGGAAATTTTGAGGTTTTCAATGTTTTTTATTTATGACATTTTACGGTTTTTGGGCCACTGGGGCTTAGACCGAACGAGAGTTACATACATACAAGCAAACAAGCAAAGAAAAAAAAAACAATCAAGCAAACATACAAGCGAACCTAATAAAAGCGTGGTAAAAAGAAGGCTGGCCCTTGTTTATAAGTCAATATAAGGTTTGTTTACTGACCAAAAAAAGTTCAGAGCAGAGCAGAGCAGGGCAGCTGTCAAAATAGAAATAGAGCAACTCAGAGCAGAAATGCCATGAAACACTTGAATCTCGATAGTTTCTTTTTATTTGATTTTTTGTTTAAATCTTCAAAATTAATGCAAATTCACGTATACAAAAACATTGATTTTCTTGCAAGCTAATTTTTTTGAAATTTTCAAAAATTTATTTTTTCCTGACGGACAATTGCTTCTCTGCTCTAACTTACTCCATAAAAAAAGCTAGAGCAGAAATTTGTGAGCTGGTTTACTCTGGTTTTGTTTTGATCGTACTCATGAAACAAAAGATAGAGCAACCTAGAGCAAGAAAAGTGTTCGTTAAAGACAATTTTGTGAAATATCTCAATCTGGCGTAAGCTAGAGCAGCCCAATAAACAAACCTATAAAGTAACCTTTATTGGCAGGTATCTATGTATGTATGTATATTAGACTGGGCCAAAAATACCAAATTTCGTTTTTTTTTCAAAATTTATATTCATTTTCTTTTTAAGAAAAGTCTAGAGGTCTATCATCGCTAGTTTAGATTTTACAGACTTAAACTCCAATTTGGTATAAAAACGACAAATCATTGTTGAAAAAACACCTGAGCATATTTTTGTAGGAAAAAGCTACAAAAGCCACCTAGACTGAAATTTTCTCAGAATTCCCGATTTTGGTTTGAAAATTTCCGAAACATGAAAAAATCAACATCGAATAAAGCTAAATACATATTCTTAAGGGAAATTGGATGCTGAATCCGAATTCGATATCAGAATTTAACAACGGGCCCGAGGTTCGACCCTAACCGTGTAAAAAAGTCCAATATTATTTTGTGAGGGTTAGTGATTTAATTTAAAAATCTGAAAAAATTACAGTAATTTTTTTCACCTTTTTAAAAAAGAAAATCAATATAATTTTTGAAAAAAACGAAATTTTGAATTTTTGGCCCAATCTAATGTATAATTATCTTTTTTAAATGCTTTCTTTACTCTACTCCTGACTGGCGCTATAAAATAATTTTGTAAATAGTAGTGCTAGGAAAATATTAAAAAGAAAAAAATTAAAAACCACCCCAAACATTTTCTCCTGGCTGCGCCCCTGAACAGCATTGTATATCAATACCAAGTGTGAACTCTTCTTTTGACAACACACATTAAAATGTCGGTTTGTTTACATCCTGCACATATTAAAATGTCGCCAGCACCGAATAACAGAAAAGCAATGGCGTTGTTTAACATCCTGCACACATCAACATGGCGGTTTCCTGTCTTTTACCTAATGGTAGAAAGAGATGGGAAGATGGAAAGAAGTGAGACAAAAAAGGAAATTAAAAACAGGTGACTAAACTCACTTTGAAGTTTTCACGACTATGTCTATGATATCACACTTGTTAT